>JAVTVY010016336.1:0-62773 GCA_036873755.1 Hanleya hanleyi
GACATCCGGGTCAAAGGTCACATCCGGTCGCGTGGCATCCGGTTACATCCGGGTCACTTCCTGTGACGTCGCTTCCGGTCACCTGGCGGCCTAGCAAGAGTTATCTGCCCCTACCTAAGACCCCAGTGACTTCCAATGTTAATCTCATGCGGGTATGGGAAAGGGGGCTTGAAGATATCTTTGAACGCCACTATGAGATTCGCTCCCGTTTTCGTCCGGATGGGTACCACCCACGCATACTTCGATAGGATATCGATGCACGTCAAGATATACTGATTCCCATCGTTGTGTTTGGCAAAGGCGCTCATATCGACCAAATCCGCTTGCCACTGGGCATCTATTCCTCCCACGATGACCCGGTTCCGTAGAAAATGGCGACGGACAGATCGATGTAACTATTTTGGGAGTAGTTAATTACGAATCCGGGATGAAATTTACACTTAAGCGCGTTAAATTAGGATCTGTCTAATGACGCCTGGGTTAAATTGATTTTTAATGAATTGTTATTGCAATAGTGTAGGGTGGAAACCCATTTCCGAAATCGACCTCGGATTCGTAGTCTGCGTTATCCATATTACTTCACGACGAAGTTTAGAGTAATTCGGAACAGTGGAATTGGGTGCTGCCCATTGAAGCCTGGGTTAAATTGATTTCTAATAAAATTAATTATTTAATAATTAAGATAAAGTAGATTTTACAATCTGACCTCGGATTCGTCATCTACGTCCTCGACAATACTTTAGGAAGAAGTTTAATGTAATTCGGAACAGTGGAATTGGGTCTGTCCATTGAAGCCTGGGTTATATTGATTTTTTACATGCAAATTCTACATGTAACGCCGACCCCTAGCATGTTGTGACCGCGAGTTTGCGACACCCATTGCACACACAAATATGGGTCGCACCTCTATGGATAGCTGAGACAGTGAAGTTGTGCACAGAGGTATGGGTTTATGTTTTCCAACTCAAATCTCGCAAGCCAGGGTCAAAATGTAAATGTCATATCGGTGCACCACGGGGACCCGATAATAGAATTAACAGCCTGATTGTTGCGGAGTGTCCTTGGTCACCCTTATTTTGTATCCAAGCGTGCGATACACCAAATGAAAGCCCATTGCTTAGTCTTTTATTTAATATTTTTTTTGATGTTCAACAATGTTGACCAGTAGAAGGCTGTCCATTTTTCTACATGGGGTATATTTAGCAATACAGTGACAAATTCTACATGTAACGCCGACCCCTAGCATGTTGTGACCGCGAGTTTGCGACACCCATTGCACACACAACTATGGGTCGCACCTCTATGGATAGCTGAGGAAATGTAGTTGTGCATAGAGGTACGGGTTTATGTTTTCCAATTAAAATCTCGCAAGCCAAGGTCAAAAGTTAATTTTTGAACTCATTTTGATACTTTTTCGGTCGAAATTTTTTTGGTCACCGATTCCTTTCAAATTTGGTGAACTAGTAGTACTCACCTAGCTGATTACGAATCTGCAATCAGAATTGACGTAGGTCTCTAGGTTTTTTTTAACAGAATTTTTGAAATACTGAAAATTTGCCATCTACCTTGGGGCTGAAATGGTCTGAAAAATTCGACCTTCACCGATTAACCTCAAACTTCGCACTAAAGTATACTGGAGGTCGTAGGTCACGAATATGATGTCAGATTTGACCTTGACCTTGACCTTCATATTAAAATGGCGATTCGAAAATTTGGGCATGACTTTGACCTTGGCGCAAGGTAACAAGATATTGTCAGACGACCTTGACCTTTTGATATGTCATGACCCCATGACCTCTGCGTTCACCCATGACATCGAACTTGAACTTTGGCCTTGGGTTTAAAAATGCGATGGTACAATTGGAATGCACTATCGCAAATTTTATCTTGAGGTCAGAGGTCAAGGTCAAGGTCATGGGTCAACTCAAAGGTCACGGGGTCATCACTTATCAAAAGGTCAAGGTCATCCGACATTATCTTGTGACCTTGCACTAAGGTCAAAGTCATACCCAAATTTTCAAATCGAGATTTTGATATGAAGGTCAAGGTCAAGGTCAAAATTAACCTCAGATTCGTGACCTCTGACTCCGATATAGGTTTAGGACAAAGTTTGAGGTCAATCGGTGACAGCAAAAATTCTGACCCAAATTTCGCTAAGGGCCTTAGGTGTTTTTGGAGGTCAAGTTTCAACCTTCACCGAATGACCTCAAATTATGTGTATATAGGTTTTCGAGGTCCCTGATCACGAATCCGCGGTCAAAATTTGGATTGGTTTGATACAAAAAAAAGTGTCCATTGAAGCCTAGGTTAAGTATTGGAATTTTCAAAAATCGGTAAAAAAAAAACTTAGGGTCCTAGATCGATTCTGACCGCAGTTTCGTTATCAGCTAGATTCATGCTCTTACCACACCAAATTTGGAAGGAATCGGTGAAACAACATTTTCATCCTTATACCTTGGGCTAAAATGATCTGAAAAATTCGGCCTTGACCGATTGGGTATTTGGGTATGACTTTGACCTTAGCGCAAGGTCACAAGATATTGTCGGACGACCTTGAGCTTTTCATATGTGGCGACCCCGTGACCTCTGAGTTGACTAATGACCTTGACCTTGACCTCTGGCCTCAAGGTAAAATTTGCGATAATGCATTCCGATTGTACTATCGCATTTTTAAACCCAAGGTCAAAGGTCAAGTTCCATGTCATGGGTCAACTCAGAGGTCACGGGGTCGTTACATATGAAAAGGTCAAGGTCGTCCGACAATAGGTCAAGGTCAAATCTGATCTCATATTCGTGACCTACGACTTCCAGTATAGTTTAGTGCGAAGTTTGAGGTCAATCGGTCAAGGCCGAATTTTTCAGACCATTTTTGCCCAAGGTATAAGGATGAAAATGTTGTTTCACCGATTCCTTCCAAATTTGGTGTGGTAAGAGTATGAATCTAGCTGATAACGAAACTGTGGTCGGAATCGATCTAGGGCCCTAAGTTTTTCTTTTACCGATTTTTGAAAATTCCAATACTTAACCTAGGCTTCAATGGACACTTTTTTTTGTATCAAACCAATCCAAATTTTGACCTCGGATTCGTGATCAGGGACCTCGAAAACCTATATACACATAATTTGAGGTCATTCGGTGAAGGTTGAAACTTGACCTCCAAAAACATCTAAGGGTGACCCCTCAGCGAAATTTGGGTCAGAATTTTTGCTGTCACCGATTGACCTCAAACTTTGCCCTAAACCTATATCGGGGTCAGAGGTCACGAATCTGAGGTCAGTTTTGACCTTGACCTTGACCTTCATATCAAAATCTCGATTTGAAAATTTGGGTATGACTTTGACCTTAGCGCAAGGTCACAAGATAATGTCGGATGACCTTGACCTTTTGATATGTGATGACCCCGTGACCTTTGACTTGACCCATGACCTTGACCTTGACCTCTGACCTCAAGATAAAATTTGCGATAGTGCATTCCAATTGTACCATCGCATTTTTAAACCCAAGGCCAAAGATCAAGTTCGATGTCATGGGTCAACGCAGAGGTCATGGGGTCATGACATATCAAAAGGTCAAGGTCGTCTGACAATATCTTGTTACCTTGCGCCAAGGTCAAAGTCATACACAAATTTTCGAATCGCCATTTTAATATGAAGGTCAAGGTCAAGGTCAAATCTGACATCATATTTCCTCAGCTATCCATAGAGGTGCGATCCATAGTTGTGTGTGCAATGGGTGTCGCAAACTCGCGGTCACAACATGCTAGGGGTCGGCGTTACATGTAGAATTTGCATGTAAAAAATCAATGTAACCCAGGCTTCAATGCAATGGACAGACCCAATTCCACTGTTCCGAATTACATTAAACTTCGTCCTAAAGTATTGTCGAGGACGTAGATGACGAATCCGATGTCAGATTGTAAAATCTATTTTATCTTAATTATTAAATAATTAATTTTATTAGAAATCAATTTAACCCAGGCTTCAATGGGCAGCACCCAATTCCACTGTTCCGAATTACTCTAAACTTCGATCTAAAGTAATATGGATAACGCAGATCACGAATCCGAGGTCAGATTTTGAAAATAAATTTTACCTTAATTATTAAATAATTAAATTCATTAAAAATCAATTTAACCCAGGCGTCAATAGACAGATCCTAATTTAACGCGCTTTATTTAAAATTTCATCCCGGATTCGTAATTAACTACTCCCAAAATAGTTACATCGATCTGTCCGTCGCCATTTTCTACGGAACCAGGTCATCGTGGGAGGAATAGATGCCCAGTGGCAAGCGGATTTGGTCGATATGAGCGCCTTTGCCAAACACAACGATGGGAATCAGTATATCTTGACGTGCATGCGTGGGTGGTATCCATCCGGACGAAAACGGGGGCGAATCTCATAGTGGCGTTCAAAGATATCTTCAAGCCCCCTTTCCCATACCTGCATGAGATTAACATTGGAAGTCACTGGGGTCTTAGGTAGGGGCAGATAACTCTTGCTAGGCCGCCAGGTGACCGGAAGCGACGTCACAGGAAGTTACCCGGATGTTACCGGATGCCACGTGACCGGATGTGACCTTTGACCCGGATGTCACCGGATGTGACGTCATAATGACGCCATCGTGACGTCACAGGAAGTGATCCGGTTGACACGTGACCGGATGTGACCTTTGATCCGGATGTCACCGGATGTGACGTCATAGTGACGCCATCGTGACGTCACCTGCACATCAGCCTCACTCCTCAGCCTCAAAAATGCTAATGAATTTGCCGTCTTTCTAGTACTCAAGTCACGTGGATTTCCTCCGCGGAGGAAATTAATTATATCCGCGGAGGAAATATTATATCCGCGGAGGAAATGAATATATCCGCGGAGGAAATATTATATCCGCGGAGGAAATATTATATCCGCGGAGGAAATGATTATATCCGCGGAGGAAATATTATATCCGCGGAAGAAATATTATATCCGCGGAGGAAATGATTATATCCGCGGAGGAAATATTATATCCGCGGAGGAAATGATTATATCCGCGGAGGAAATATTATATCCGCGGAGGAAATATTATATCCGCGGAAATATTATATCCGCGGAGGAAATATAATATCCGCGGGGGAAATGATTATATCCGCGGAGGAAATATTATATCCGCGGAGGAAATATTATATCCGCGGAGGAAATGATTATATCCGCGGAGGAAATATTATATCCGCGGAGGAAATAATATATCCGCGGAGGAAATGATTATATCCGCGGAGGAAATATTATATCCGCGGAGGAAATGTTATATCCGCGGAGGAAATATTATATCCGCGGAGGAAATATTATATCTGCGGAGGAAATATTATATCCGCGGAGGAAATGATTATATCCGCGGAGGAAATATTATATCCGCGGAGGAAATATTATATCCGCGGAGGAAATGATTATATCCGCGGAGGAAATGATTATATCCGCGGAGGAAATATTATATCCGCGGAGGAAATGATTATATGCGCGGAGGAAATATTATATCCGCGGAGGAAATATTATATCCGCGGAGGAAATGATTATATCCGCGGAGGAAATATTATATCCGCGGAGGAAATATTATATCCGCGGAGGAAATGATTATATCCGCGGAGGAAATATTATATCCGCGGAGGAAATATTGTATCCGCGGAGGAAATGATTATATCCGCGGAGGAAATATTATATCCGCGGAGGAAATATTATATCCGCGGAGGAAATGATTATATCCGCGGAGAAAATATTATATCCGCGGAGGAAATATTATATCCGCGGAGGAAATGATTATATCCGCGGAGAAAATATTATATCCGCGGAGGAAATATTATATCCGCGGAGGAAATGATTATATCCGCGGAGGAAATATTATATCCGCGGAGGAAATATTATATCCGCGGAGGAAATATTATATCCTCGGAGGAAATGATTATATCCGCGGAGGAAATATTATATCCGCGGAGGAATATTATATCCGCGGAGGAAATGATTATATCCGCGGAGGAAATATTATATCCGCGGAGGAAATATTATATCCGCGGAGGAAATGATTATATCCGCGGAGGAAATATTATATCCGCGGAGGAAATATTATATCCGAGGAGGAAATGATTATATCCGCGGAGGAAATATTATATCCGCGGAGGAAATGATTATATCCGCGGAGGAAATATTATATCCGCGGAGGAAATATTATATCCGCGGAGGAAATATTATATCGCGGAGGAAATGATTATATCCGCGGAGGAAATATTATATCCGCGGAGGAAATGATTATATCCGCGGAGGAAATATTATATCCGCGGAGGAAATATTATATCCGCGGAGGAAATGATTATATCCACGGAGGAAATATTATATCCGCGGAGGAAATATTATATCCGCGGAGGAAATATTATATCCGCGGAGGAAATATTATATCCGCGGAGGAAATGATTGTATCCGCGGAGGAAATATTATATCCGCGGAGGAAATATTATATCCACGGAGGAAATGATTATATCCGCGGAGAAAATATTATATCCGCGGAGGAAATATTATATCCGCGGAGGAAATGATTATATCCGCGGAGGAAATATTATATCCGCGGGGGAAATATTATATCCGCGGAGGAAATGATTATATCCGCGGAGGAAATATTATATCCGCGGAGGAAATTATATTTGGTGTTTTTCAAGAATTTCATAGGTTTTTCTTCGATTTTGTCTGTTTTTACGTCGTTGAACACGGAAAATTCGCAGAATATTGCTATGAATTCGCTGAAAATTCAGTTGATTTCTTGGAAAATACAAAGAAAATCTAGAAAATTAAGTTGGTTTCTTCGGAAATAGAAGAAAAACATAGGAAATCAAAAGAAAACGACAATGGCCATAACGGGCCACCGTAGATAACCCAAATATGGGCAAGTCGCAGTTCGATGTCAAAACACGTTTCTTGTTCCATTAGTGACATTTTGGCTATATTTTTAGTTGATCACTACAATCAGTCCAATTGCAGATGTGATCATGTATATGTATATGACCTGGAAAGAAAAAACTGTTAGAAAGTTTAACTTATAAGCAATGAATATTAAAATCGGGCTGACTCCAGTGTGTTAATGGATAATTGAGATATAAAATCTCGTAAATGTTTCAGACATTACTCACGAAATATATCCTTTGGAATGAAATTAAGCAACGTCTTACTCCGCATACGTTTTCTCCCGGAATGGACCACATCTAAAACTTACATGATATATCATGGCTTTCCTGATTCAGTGGGCAGTCAGCAGGCCCTATTCACCATGTCTCGTGAAAGCTGGGGAAGGATATGTCTATAGATGTAACATGTTAAGTTGTTCTTTATCGTTGGAAATAACCCACCGTGGTCCCAATTGCTTCTTAACATACGAACGGTGAATATATAAACTAGTCTATGATACTTCTATATTTTCATTTAATATTCTCCACAGTAAGAATGTACAAAGTACATGTATCTGTTAACCCTACCAGGCCTGGGGGGGCCATTATGGCCCCCCCTACCAAACTTTCTGCACTATCTCCGGAACGGAAAAAAATGGAGAGCTGAAACTCCGTGACTTTATAGTTTATCTTATTGGGGTCATTTTGAAACTATTTGCATAACCCCCCGAGCAGAGAATCATGGGTAAATTCAAGATGGCGGCCACGTGGGTACCAGGAAAATGATGTTTTTGTCATATTTCTTTCAAAATTTATGCTTTTCCGCGATGAAAAGTGGGTAAAAACTATTTTATTTCATATCACATTAATATTTGCTAATTTTCATGCAGTTTTTGTGGAGAAATTGCAAAAATAAAAAAATCGGAAAATTCGACCGAAAAATCGACCAAAAAATGCCGTTTTTGAAAATGTGACGTCATCAAAGCGGCCATCTTGGATTTTTTTACATTTTCTGGTAGAGCTTGACCCAAGGGTATAGTGTAATAAGTTTCAGCCCCCTAGCCCAAGGGATAAGAAAAATAATTAGGGGGGGCCATTTCGGCCCCCCCAGGCCTGGACAGGTCCCAAAAAGCCCAGGCCAGATAGGGTTAAATCGATAGTTTATACAAATGCATACACACTCATTCCTAGTCATCTTACCGAGATTCATGATTTTCGTATAGTCTATTTCTTCATCGGTTATTGAGAGAAATCGGTTTGTTGTATAACGTTTAATGCATGTACATGGTTTTGGTGCGTTGTGTTAATTACTTCTGGATTGCTGGGTTGTTGACTTGTTTTAGAATACTTAGAATTTTGTGTGATCGTCGCTATATAGCTGAAATATTGCTGAACGCTATATAGCTGAAATATTAAACCTTAAGTCTCTCTCTCTCCCAGATGAGCCAGATTTTTGTTCAGGTTCATTCCGACATTCTGGGGAGTGAAATTTCTATACATACATGTAACTTGGAAGAAGGATAGAAAGTAACTGTAAATCTAAAAGCTCTCCACAATGTTGGCTCCCGCAGCATTAAAAATTGAGAAGGCTGTAACTTGGCGTGATGAAACACACATAAGTTCTCTAGAATGCTCGCTTATTTTAATGCGACTTTTGAAGCAATATTCCGACACCGCTAGAATTTCATGTGGGCAACTAAAGGGGATGATGTCGTGGGACACATCTACACGTACTCTAGATGGCACACTTCAATTTAATCATACATCAAGCGGAAAGGTGAAAAAAACGTTTTTGTTCCACAAAAACTGCCATATTGAATCTCAACACCTGGCAGCAGTATAATATTCATATAAATTTTCCATAATTCCTTTATCAAAAGAGCAATTTTGGCTTCCAAAGTAATATTCTGACAGCAATACATTATTATTGAAACTTGTTAGAGTGCAGGAACTTGAAGTAGTGTGACAGTGTGAGTTTTATAAAATACCAAATTTGTGTCTGTGTACATGAATTTTTCTTTAGAGTATGCTAAAAGGCAAGAGTGAAAAATGATCAAAACAAAAGAGCAAATATTCGCCTCAGAAGCAATATTCAACCACCACTACATTTTCACCTTAAATGTTCAGAGGGATGCAAGAATTATATAAATGTTTGCTATACGCACGCGTACAGCGTTAAGACGCCTTTACTAGCATTTGAGTTAGTAAACCGGCTTAACCCTATCTGGCCTGAGCGATTTGGGGTGTATCGCAGCTTGGGGGGGGCGGAAAGTGCCCCCCTATATATTTTCGCTATCGCTAATGCTAGAGGGCTGAAACTTACCACACTATATCTTTGGGTCAAGCTCTACCAGAAAATGTAAAAAAATCCAAGATGGCCGCCATGATGACGTCACTGTGACGTCATTTTTAAAAATAGCATTTTTGGACGATTTTCGGTCAAAATCGTCGATTTTTTTTATTTTTGTTTTTTCTTCGCAAAAACTGCATGATAAATTAGTAAATAATAATCTGATATGAAATAAAATAAGTTTTACCCACTTTTCCGTAGATAAAAGCAAAAATTTTGAAGAAATATGATGAGAGCATAACTTTTTCTGGTACCCCACATGGCCGCCATTTTGAATTTACCCATGATCCTCTGCTCGTGGGGTTATGCAAATAGGCTCAAAATGACCCCAATACGATACCCTGTAATGTCACGAATGTTTCAGCTCTCCATTTTTTGGTGTTTCGGAGATATCGCAGAAAGTTTGGTAGGAGGGCATTCTGGCCCCCCCTCCCCCAGGCCTGGTAGGGTTAATGGGGGAAGGAAGGGAGGGGGAACAAAGCAGGGGGTGTTTTTTGGTGATGCTAAGACATATGTTTCAGAAAAATGCATCGAATCGCGTTGAATCAACTTGCTGAATTTTTGCGTAATTTTCGAAGAAATATGGCGAAAACATCACTTTTCTGGTACCCCCACATGGCCGCCATTTTGAATTTACCCATGATCTTTTGCTCGGGGGGGTCATGCAAATAGGCTCAAAATGACCCTAATATGATAATCAAAAAGTCACGAAGTTTCAGCTCTCGATTTTTTGTCGTTCCGGAGATACAAGCAAAAAACCAACAGGGGGGGGGGGGCGGAAAATGCCCCCCCCCCTCCCCCAGGCCAGGTAGGGTTAAATTACGCCTTTACACCACCATGTAAAGGTGTGTATTGGCATTTCGGATTTGCGAAACTTTGAGGTGCCTCTCATTCAGATTTTACCTCACATAGAACAGCTTAAAGGTATCTTTATTCGACGTTACACTGGGCCGTAAAGATGGTACATGTACCCTGAAAAAGGCGTCTCCTTTACGCAATATCGTAAATAAATATGTTAATATAGGTGTCTTTAAATCATATTCTTCATGTCACTTTCGGTTGCTTGAGGTATCTTTAATCGCATTTACGCTAATCTGTAAAGATATGCTTCATATTGAATTATCTTTAAAAGTTATCGTAGGGAAACGTTTACATGCGAATTTCTCTACATGTACCTGAAAACCGGCTAAGTTTTGATCCAGCTAATAAAAGACGGAATGCTGAACATATACAGACAATACAAGTGTCATTTTCGGTTGTGATAATTCCCTCACTCGCATCTGACTGCATAGAATGAAGCATTAAACGAAATAGGTTTCTTGACTTCCTTAAATGGACTCGACAGATACGATACACTTTCCTGCTCAAGCGTTATTCAATACAATGGAATAAACTTTCCTCTTCAATGCCACACAGTTTCATAGCCAAACATCTAAGAAATTTTAGAATGTATGCGTCAACTAGATGTCTTCTTTGCAAACTAAACATGTACTGATAAACTTTATTCTCTTGTAGACTTCAACGGTGAATGTATTGATTTTGCTTCATTTGGATCATTTTTATGTCGTCGGATGTTGAAATGTTAAAGAGCTCGACAGTGTTGGCAGTTCATATAATTGTTCGTATAGTTTTATAAATAATTTACGAGCTCAAAGAGTTAAAGGTTTTGCATACGGCCAGAATGTGGAAAGCATAATATGCAAAGGACGTATAAAATCAGATTTTCTACTTATCTGTATAAGATACAGAGACCGGACCTCTGAATATACAAGCTCTAAAGGAGCGAAACCGGTTATGACAATATAATGTCCAGTTTTATACACATGTAGCTACCCACGTGTAGTATTTTTCTCTAATTCTATATATAAATGTATATCTAATAAACAGACAGGTTGAAGCTTTGTATAACGCAGACTCTCATTTTGTGAGAGGGGATGTGACGCAGGGAGCTAGAGAGTTGGGGTAGGAATACACCGGAGCCGTCATCGCAGTGCGATTCGCATATGCGTTGTCGCAACAAATTGAACAAGTTGCAAAAAGAAGTGGTGAACACACTATTCGCATTGCGTTGAGTATCGGTTGCGTTATAGCTTTGCGTTGCCGTTGGAATTGGGAATTTTCCATTTTTTGACGCGCTGCACAGGCCTACGTATTGCCTTTGGAAGGTCAAGGACATTATTATGCACACTTTGCGCCTACTTGGTGCTGAATTACCGTACGTTATGTTATTTAAATTAGGTATAGGCATATACGCAGCCTCCATCGCAGCCAAAAGACGCATTAGTGAGGTGGCTTAGGGCCATATTTTGGGAAGATCGTGACACGCTGGACCAAAGCACCAAACTTGGCACACCCATCACTTGAGGCATATAGAATAATATCAGAAGGGGTGCCCTTTGCTCTGGGCTCTGTGATGCCCTCTGGCCCCCAAAAGGGCATCCGAGGGGCAATATTGTTATTTAAAGAATAGTTAGCCTCGAAACAGCTTCGTTATCTTCATTATCCTTCAGGCTGGAAAGCTGAAACTTGGCACACTTGATCACTGGTTCAAGCGCTACCAGAAAATGTCACAAAATCCAAGATGGCGGCCATGATGACATCACAGTGACATCATATTCCAAAAATAAGTCATTTTGCGGACAATTTTTCGGACCGATTTTTTCAATTTTTTATTTGTGGAATTTTCTTCGCTGAAACTGCCTGGTAAATTAGTAAATAATCATCTTATTTGAGATAAAATACTTTTGAGCACTTAATTTTTTGAAGGAATACGACGAAAACAGAACTTTCTGGTACACCCTAATGTTATCCATTATGAATTTACTTATGAAGCTGTGCTCCGAGTTTTATGCAACAGGCTCAAAATAACATCAGTATCATAAGCTATAACTGCTCTAAGTTACAGCTCTCGACGTTTCTTCATTTTGGAGTATCAGGGAAAAGTTCTTTGAGAAGGGAGAGCCGGGTGGCTGAAACCACCTATACCAATTAGGTTTACATAATCGCCTGTGTAAAAGGAAACAATCGCCCCTTATCCATGTAAAACTTGACAATTCAGCTTTTCATCTCGTAAAATGGGAAAAGATGGAAATGCCCAAGACTGGGCAGTTTTTTAGGGTATTCTTGCATTTACCAGGTTCACCCCATGTTGAAGCGTTTACTTCATCAGACGTCCTCGATGCTCATCCATTACCATTCGATGAGTTATATGTTTTAGCTGATCTGTCATCACAGCTCCCGAGCTAGCGTATCTAATTCCGCTTAAGCCGTTGTCAGGGGCCGTGGGGATACTTCATAGTATCCACATTAACAGCTGCAATAAGAGCGCGGCTGAGATACTAAGGCTACGACCGAGAATCCACCGTATTCTCGGGTCTGCAGGTGAGGTGCCGAGGGAAGCTTTCCTGTTAAGTCATTTGGTTGCTTTTTAGTCACCAGACATCAATTTTTCCCACCTCTTGCATATCGCTTCAATTTCAATCTTTCTATTTTTAAGTTCGAGAGAAGAATAGCTGAATTAACAAGTGTTACACGGGCCGGGGACTTGTGTTTAGTTCTGCATGTCTCCGTTTGTATATTTGGGGCCGCCGTATACAGCCAACATTTTTGGACGGAATGGTACGAAGCTTCATCTGAAGAGTGTTGGAGTCAGTCAGAGTGAAACTAAAAAGAACAATCCCAAAAGGGGATCTTACGCCTGTTGGAGGCCGGGATTTTTTTATTGGAAGACCATCAAATTACATCAGGATAGCTAACAGAGCTGTATGGTCCGAAAAGGGACTTTAAAACCAAGAAGAAATCAAAAGGACATTTAACGCCCAATGGGGACCGAGAGCATGAAACATACAAGTAACATGTTCTAGCACTTGTCTATATATTGCCATTGAATGGACACAGCTTTGGAGGCCCGCAATGTTGGTTTTTTTTTGGTCAAAAGTCTGTCAAACTTTTTCAGGATAACTATAGGGATCTGAGAGAGTGACTAGACACAGAAAAAGGATCGGAAAGTGCATTTAACGCCCATTGAGGGACAGGAACATGAAATTAACATTAAAACAATCAGCCAGAGGATGCTAGGTCCCCCGCCAAAATGGCAGCAATATTTATAAGCGTTTTCGGTCTCAGGGGATATACATGAGGGTGGCAACAGTTACTTCTTTCCGCCTCCCCTGGTATCGAGATCAACTCAGAAAGGCTGACTGAATGTTGATTGCTGCTGTAATATATTTTCCTCACGGTGTAGCATGAAAATTATGTAACCAAAATGTAACCCCAAGCGACATCGCATGGCATATTATCTGCAAACTAAATTTGAGCAGAATCTGTAGGTGCAAGCAGGCAAAACGCAATCCCAAACGACATCGCATGGCATGGTATCGGCATATGAACTTTGAGAAGGATTTGAAGAGGGGTCCTCAAGTTATTGTCGGTACTGGATGCCCACCGGTGTTTGTGTTATTTGGGGTGGGTCACATATGAATACCACATTTGAGAAGATCCGATGAGCGTTTCTCGTGTTATTACCCAGAAAAGTAGGGTATTTCAAAGAAATTCGATCGAGTGTTTCTAAGTTATATTACTTGCAGCACGGAATAATGGAATGAACTCTAGTGGTGCCACCTCCGCGCGGATTTTGCTGAAACGCAACACCAACTGACGTTTTGTCGCATGGAATGCATTTGCCAAATTTCGGAGGAATCCGATAAATCGTTTCGAAAGTTATCGCTCACGAAGGATTTGAATAGACATCCACGGACATACACTGAAGATTGGAACAAGACCCAATGGCACCACCTACAGGCAGATCTTGCTGAAAAGCAATACCAACCGACGTCTTGTTGCGAAGAATGCAGATGCCAAATTTCGGAGGAATCCGACCAAGCATTTAGGAGTTATCGCTTGCGAAGTATTTGAACATACATCCACGGACATCCACGGACAAGCACAGAGGATTGGAACAAGAGGCAGTGGCGCCACCTTCAGGCGGATCTTGCTGAAACGCAATACCCACCGACGGACATCCACGGACACATAGAAGCAAGAACCATTTAAAGTCGGCGGGGGACAATAACACGTTTACTTCTATCCGTCGCTATTGACATGATTGAGAGTGCTAGGACGACTTCGGGTGCAGAGGCAGATTGGGGGAGGGGTCTGAAACTACACCTAATTCCCACTGGATGACAATACCATTATATTTACACATTCACATGGGCATGGTTCAACACCCGTGCGCTACTCCAATTATATGCCGGTTCTGCAGGCACACCCACTAGACAAATGATACTGAATAGGGGGATCCTGTGTTCAATTGTTATTGTTGGCTTCAGCTTCACCCTCCTCTCCCCCTACCCCTCTCCCGCGCCCGCTCTTCCCAATAAACTTTTCTCTGATGCTCGGAACTGTTGAGAGCTGGCACTTTGTGTCCATATAGCAAATCACATTAGGGTCATTTAATTATCGGAGAAGAGCATCATGGGTAAATTCAGAATGGACGACAACGGGGTGTAGCTGGAAAGTTGTGTTTTTATCGTATTTTCTTCAAAATTGGTGTATTTTGTCAACGTGAATGTGCATAATAATATTTTATTTCGCATCAGATGATTATTTTACAGATTTACAAGGCAATTTAAGCGAAGAAATTGGCACAAATACAAAATTTGAAAAAATCGATCAGAAAAATCGTCAATAAAATGGCTTATTTTTATAATATGACGTCACTATGACATCATCATAGAGGCCATCTTCAATTTTGTTACATTTTATGGTAGCACTGGAACCAAAGATACAGTGTGGTAAGTTTCAGATTCCTAGCTTCAAGGATAACGAAATTATGTAGCTATTGGGAAGCCAACCATTTTCTCAATGATAATATTTTCCCTTATATGCCCTTTTGGGGGCCAGAGGGAGTCACACGGCCCAGATCAAAGGGCACCCCTTCTGATATTGTTCTGTATGCCTCAAGTGGTGGATGTGCCAAGTTTGGTGCTTTGGTCCAGCGTGTCACGATCTTTTCGCTAAGCCACCTCCCTACATATGGTGAATGCACGGACAAATATGTTGTCGCGAGCGTTGCCGCCTGCGCCAACGCAACGGCTCTGGTGTATTCCTACCCTTAGTCTTGTCTGACCATGCGGCAGGTGTCATAAGCGACGTGAGTCCGACTTCTATCCAACATTATGGCATTTTCCACACAAGTTTTGATCCGTCAATAAGAACCCACTGTATGCATGGCTGGATATCACCAGGAGGCAGAATGGCAGTTTCCATTGAGATGCTGTATCAAGTATGGCTGTTGGCAAAAATACTTTTTTCCTCGTTCACATCGCCAAACAGATGAAATCGATAAACAGTCAAATTAGATGTACATGTATAAGGTGACGTAAGATGTGATGTACAAGGCAAACTGGATATTTAGATTATTGACGTGAAAATCTTTAACGGACGACGGCTGAACATACTAAACGCTTTTATGCAACTAAGACGTAGTATGGTGTTATCAGGGAAGAATATAATATAATACACTGCTGCTGTTGTCTTTTCAAATACATTATTGCTACTGGAAATAGATTAACTAGAGACTCACACGCTGGAGAATGTATGCTACAAAAATTCCTCAACCCACTTTATCCTGGTCCATAGATCCGTGACCTCATCAGCATTATCTGTGATATTACCTTTGTTGCAAATAGAATCGAAGGTTCAAAGCGAATCGATTACATCATTTCATATTTCGTGAAATTCTAGAAATTTGTCTTGTTTGCCGAATAGTACCTTCTATATCTCTCTTGCCTAAACTTCAATTCCATCTTGTATATGTCTTGGCTTTCACACCAAAACCTTGGGTTCATACTCACCCAAAGCCAATTGGTATGAGACTGGCAATCACACACCGAGATATGAACTTTTATTGAACTGATTCCCGACTCCCGTTGCTCCTGGCAACAAACACACGCGCTAAATTATCTGAAAATACTAGTTGCTTTTGGCGGATGTATTTTCTGAGAAATGGTGCAACTATACTTGTACTCCTGTGTTTCGTGATTGCCTCGCTATAATAAAGATACGGTCATAATTCTTGATGATTTCCCATGCTTTTGCCATTGATATCCGACAATAATGATCTAGATTTCTTTTTTTATATAAAGAGAAAGGCATTCAGCCTGTTATTGGGCTTCACGCGCAAAATTCGAAACCTTTGGCTGATCTTTTTTTCTCAAAATGATGGGTCAGGATATAACATAATGATGATAATAGGCCTACTGACTGTACCGATAAAATTCGTGATGATCATTCGAAACAACAGGCGGTCTTGGGGTTATTGGCATGTAAATGTCGAGAAGCTCACGGCCGCTAAATTTTGAATTTTTACCAGGACCTACTATGCCAGAAGTACTGTGTAAAGTAACCTTTCTATGCAGTAAGTGATATATGCGGTTGTGGTTGTTTCCTTTGTTTTTCTCTGACAATGAGCTAACCGTTTTATCCCAAATTACTATTCCAAGCGGTTGAGATTTACTTAGCGCCAAATCAAGCAACTCCACTCGACAGTGTGAGCAAACATAAATCAAAACGTATAGTTCTTGCTTTCTGTGGGCGTACCACCGAATAATCATACATATCTGATAAGCTTTATTCTCATTCCAAGGTATAAAATCGGCTGAACGTGATTTTTAGCCCTACACCTACCAAACTTTCTGCGCTATCTTCGGAACGGCAAAAAATGGAGAGCTGGAACTCCTTGACTGTTTAGTTTATCGTATTGGGGTCATTTTGAGCCTATTTGCATAACCCCCCGAGCAGATGATCATGGGAAAATTCAAGATGGCGGACATTTCTTCAAATTTTCTGCTTTTCCGCGACGAAGAGTGAGCAAGAACTATTTTATTTCACATCACATTAATATTTACTAACTTATCATGGAGTTTTTGCAGAGAAATTGCATCAAAGTTAAAGTATTAAAGGGTTAAAGCATTATAGCTCATTAAGCTGTAAAGGAAAACTTTGACACACCGATTAAATTTTCCTTCGTCATCTGAATTTTTGTTTTACTGGAAGTCTAGTTTCCATGTCTAATAACTGTTGAGCTATTTACCCAAAACCTTTTGAAATTTTGCATTATATAATCCATATACAACTTTTTTTCTGATCTTTTGCTTTGTTTTGGGGTTACGAAGATTTGAAATAGAAAGACACCTACCAGGCTGTGTATGCAAGTTACATGGGTTTCAAAGTCAATAATAATACGTTGTGGAACAAAATAAAAAATTCCAAAAGACCGTTTAAATATTTGAAATGTTTAGAATGAGTTTAAAAGTAAAAAAAGAACTAAAGCTATTAGCGATTTAAAATAAAGACTTTTTTTCTAAATTGTCTTTGATTAAACTAGAATATTTCCATTGCTGTATTCCCAAATGTAAAGTTCTTGAATGCAGACTTTTCAAAAATATCTAAATTGATCGGTTTACTTTTATAGTTGCTTTTAACTTGAGGAATGACAAAGACGGCGTCATAATTTGCTTGCAGTGAGGACTCAAAACCGTGACCCAGGACTAGATGGTAATTCATATTCCCTAAATTCGTATGTTGATCTTTGTTTCTCTACTAGAAATTGTATTTATTCAGTTTCCTGGAAGAAGTTGGGTCAACAGTATGAAAATGTCTCCTCTTTGCATAAAACCGTTTGGCATGGAGTCCCACACGCTTAAAACTAAGTGTCGAAACCTACTCGTAAAGTGTTGCAATAACCCTTTAAGTGTGTCCACAGGGACAGCACTTTAAAGTGCAGTCCCTGTGGACACACTTAAAGTGTTATTTCAACACTTTACAACACTTTAGTTTTAAGCGTGCAGAAGGGTTCGTCCTGGGCTCTTTTATTTTCTTTATACATAAATGACGTTACAGATATCAGCTTGCATGGGGATGGTACTACATTTACAGGTCAAGGAAAACTTATTTAAGATGTGAAAACTGTTTTAACAGCTGAACTGCAAGATGTAGCAGTAAATTGTTACTGGACTTTTCCAAGACGAAGCATGCTATTTGGAACGAAACTCAAAATCAGTGATCTAATTCTGGATATCACAATAAATGATCACCAAATAGAGTGTGTGTATTGAGTATCTTGGTCTCTGGTTTGATCCACAGCTGCAATATAGTATACATGCTATCTAACATCGCCACCCTGGCACGTGTGAGGCTATACATTCCAATCAAATACCGGAAGATGGTTTTTAATGCGTTGATTATCCGACATTTTGATTACGCCAACACAGTCTGGAGTTGTACGCATTGTAAATATACTGATTTGTTCATAGAGCGCCACAAAAGAGCTGGTAAAAACGCTTAAATCATAAATACAATCATCCAGCCAGTCATTCAATCCATCAAAAACGTTCCGCGGTCATAATCAAAAGACCTAATTCACATAATCGCGTTAGCACCAAACTGAGAGAATAAATTATAGCATACTTAAAACCAGGCTAGCTTACTGCAAGAGAGAAGCGGTCAACAGTTTTCAATGATGCCGGCAATCATGATATTCCAAAAATCCGTATCAAAGCCATTTTTAAGGAAGCTCCTAATTACCTTATCTGCTGAAACCTTGTTCTGAGGTGCATTTTTACAATACCAGAAAGGTAGTCAGCAGATATATTTATTTGATGAAAGTGAAAACGGAGTATGGAATGCAACGTTTGTCTTACTAGTCCACACAATGTTTTAGTGAACTTCCCAATAATTGTAAAACCGTCACCGACCTAGAAAAGTTCAAACTTTCTAGGTCGGTGAAACATCGGGTTTCTCGGATGTCAGCCACCAAAAATAATTTAGTTCCGTAATTTAGATATTCAGAGTCATTTGACGTCGTAGCTGTATATTGTTTTGTCAAACGTACAAATTAGTTTAGAATTATAATTGGGTATCGTTTCAAAATATCCACAAAACATACCGGAAGACGCAGAGTGGCACAAAGTTACTAAATTGGCGAACAAGTGCTGTGAGCATCAGTTTTGACATCAATTATTTATCTACTTTTCTGACAGCATTAAATAGATCACTGCAGTACAAGAACATGTTTATAAACATACCCACTCTCCTGTTATGTCCCGACCCCACAACAGCCTGTCTATAGGAGTTTTATTATAACATCACTACATGTACTCATGCACCTCAGAGTACTTTTGGGAGTATAAATTCTGTATATCACAGGCATATCTTTCACCAGGGGCCAAGCTTAATCATAAATACAATAGGACAGTCTCGAGAACTTTTTAATATAATAATACTACTTATTTATTTCAGACACAAATGGTCTATAGAATGAACAAATAAATAATAAGATGGCAGCCAAATGACAAATTTCTAGCGCGTTACATATATTTGGCGAGACTAATGACAAAGTAAACGGGAAGTCTGAGACAAATCGGTAAGCCGCAAAGTTGTAAGCACGAAGTTGTCTGCCGACATAAGTCTGTTCCGTACAGAATTAATCTGGCGTCGAATAACCTCACTAAAAGCTGGTTACAGATTAATTCCAAACATGTATGTAGCACTGCAATTGCGCGGGGAGTGCATTAACCAGCGAAATACGTTGTTGTATGTGACACGCAGTTTATTTTTTCAGTTACAGTACGAGTACGAAGACCGCAGATGGCTACGATAGACACTGGTACAGTACGACGAGAAAAGTTGCTGCTTCACTTCTGGAAAACACATATAGAAATTTCGAGCCAAAATGTTGGCAAGAATGCATAATTTTCTAGTTAGCACAGACATATTATAACTGTCCGTGAGATCGCTGGAGATCAAATGATCAAGGTATTTGGCGTTGTCAACGTAATTCATCTGTGAACCAGACAGTTTAACAGAGGGTGCTTTCAGGTCATTGAACTTTTTTGGAAAGAAACACATGCATAATCATTTCTTAGTGTTGAAAACAATATTATTGTCAGGCGCAAAAATATCACATATATCAAGTGATTTCTGAAGACTCTTGGCAGAGGGAGTATTAAGCATAAGTCGTCAGCGTATAATAGGTCGTTAAAGAAGAAATCGGCTACATTACATCCTAAATTGGACTGAGATATTTTGATGTCGTGTTCATGTATGTAGCCATTAAAGAACAGTGGAGACAGAATTTCTCCTTGGCGAACTCCATTTTCAGCAGGGAACCCTCCGAGAAGGCATACCCACATCCTGGTAACCATGAAAAGCGCAAAAGGACGCCATTGCCCACGTGATGTCGGTCAAGGTTAGACACCGGGTAATGCTTTAACATTGGCTCTACTGCAAAACCCGGAAAATAATTATCATTGTGTC
Organism: Hanleya hanleyi; assembly: GCA_036873755.1. Lineage (NCBI taxonomy): Eukaryota > Metazoa > Mollusca > Polyplacophora > Lepidopleurida > Hanleyidae > Hanleya > Hanleya hanleyi. The sequence goes on from JAVTVY010016336.1 coordinate 20,577, forward strand.
TTTCAAAATACTAAATATCCAAACAATTTTGAAGATGTTATTGTCTCGCGGTTGAATAGGCATTTACAAATACAAATCATCGCATGTAAATCTCCGTGGATAGAATAATACAGCATTCCAATAATAAGAATTGGTTCGATTACAAGCGTCTAGTCCGTCATTCATAATCCAGCCGTCGTCCATTAGAGAATATCCGCGTCCATAATCCAAAGACCTATTCCATTTCCATATAACAGTATTAGCACCAAATTCAAAAAGACAAAAGTATACATAAACATAGGCTTGTTTCCTGCAAGAGAGAAACGGTCAACAATTTTCAATGATGCCGGCAAGACATCATGATGTTCCAAAATATCAAATCCGTATCGCTGATCAGTATTCTTAATCCATAATATTCGTTATAGAGTCGTCATCTAAAAATGATGTACCTCAGTCACGCTTTGATTGTGACTGTTCATATGAGTACCATGAGGATCTTGAAGTACATGGGCTCATACGGCCCCTAGCCCCGGGTTAAGCGGAATTAGACACATGTTGCGAAACGTAGCGCCATAGATCTTGCACGCTACGTTCGTATTTTGCTATCAGCATGCGATATGTATCGCCAAATTTGAGAAACTTTGAGTGGAGGCGCTTGGTGGAATAGCCCTGTTTTATAAGTTTCTGCAACAATGTTTTGTGACGTTGATTAAAATCAATGCCTAACCTCGGCGTGACATCGCATTGGTCGTGACGTCGTTTCGCGCCTTTTCTCGTTAGAGATTTCCATCTCGGGACTGTTCTATTAATATTTATAGAAGCGACAGAATACCTGCTAAAGTTCAGCGATACTAGCCCAAGTTTATGTACATTATGATTGTCTCTTGTTGGTGCTAACGCTGCTATAGGAAGTAGGTATTTGGATTATGGACGTGAACAGTCTTAATGGACGACGGCTGAATTTTGAATGAAGGGATTAGACGCTGACCAGATTGGGGATCTCAATGCACCGGATTAATCAATTATTCCTTTCAGCTTCATGTAGTGGAAGACTATCCGGTTGTGGTATTCAAAATACCACCGCCATGGATTCACATTACCGGTACACTGATTATGGTAGTTTAAACTTACAGTACAGTCCAAACAGAACAGTGATAGTTAAACAACCTATATGCAGGCGCTTTCAAAAACCGATCCATTCAAAGCACGTTCCTTCTCATTCACAAAACGCTATATAGACGATCTTCTCTCTGTGGATAATCGCTATATAAATGACGCATATAGGTGAAGGATATATATCCACCTTCACTGGATTTGAAGGAAACTACAGATAACCCTACAGGAACATCGTATTTAGACCTATATCTCTATAAAAATGAAGCGGGCCTTCTCTCTCGTCGACTGTATGACAAAAGAGATGATTACAATTTCGACATCGTAAACTATCCCTTTCTGGACAGTAATATTCCAGTGGGACCTGCATATGGCGTATACATATCACGCCAGTAGCATTTGCTAGATCCTGTGTTAAATGTGACGATTTTAATCAACGTCACAAAACATTGTTGCAGAAACTTATAAAACAGGGTTACACCACCAAGCGCCTCCACTCAAAGTTTTTCAAATTTGGCGATACATATCGCATGCTGATAGCAAAATACGAGCGTAGCGTGCAAGATCTATGGCGTTACGTTTCGTAACTTGTGTCTAATTCCGCTTAACGCGGGGCTAGGGGCCGTATGAACCCATGTACTTCAAGATCATCATGGTACTCATATGAACAGTCACAATCAAAGCGTGACTGAGATACACCATTCTTTAGATTACGACTTTACAACGAATATTATGGATTAAGAATACTGATCAGCGATACGGATTTGATGTTTTTGGAACATCATGATGTCTTGCCGGCATCATTGAAAACTGTTGACCGCTTCTCTTTTGCAGGAAAACAAGCCTATGTTTATGTATACTATGATTTTTGAATTTGGTGCTAATACTGTTATATGGAATATGGAATACATGTAGGTCTTTGGATTATGGACGCGGATATTCTCTAATGGATGACGGCTGAATTATGAATGACGGACCAGACGCTTGTAATTCTTCTTACAGTGTATGCATTCTGTTCCATATGAACTCCGTATCCTTCGCCGGCCTTTTGACTATGCAATCTATTCTGTAGGAACTGGGTATATATCGCCTTTCGTATACACGCAACTATAAATCCAGGTATTTTTTAGCTCATCTGGGCCGAATGCCTGATGGGCTTATGTTTAGTATGGCCGTCGTCCGTCGTTCGTCGTGTGTCGTGCGTCGTCTGTCGTGCGTCGTGCGTAAACATCTTCTTCTCTGAAACCGCTTGGCCGAATAAGCTGAAACTTGGCATGCATGTTCCCCCCAATGAGTACACCAGAATTTGTTCATGCGGTGTCGATACGATTTCAAATATGGCTGCCATGGCGGCCATCTTGAATTTGCCAGTGAAATCTTGTCATCATTATTTTTCGGTAACTACTTCATGGATCTTTCTCAAATTTGGTACACTGGTTCCCCTTTGGGTCTAGTTGTACACATTGTGTACTTTAGTCCAATTTGAATATCCAATATGGCCACCAGGTGGCCATCTTGAATTTCCCCATGAAACTTTGTTATCGCGATTTCTCAGGAACTACTTCATGGATCTTTCTCAAATTTGGTACACAGGTTTCCCTTGGGGTCTAGGTGTGCAGGATACCTTTTGTGGTCTGATTCAGAAATCCGATATGGCTACCAGGCAGCCATCTTGGATTTTCCGATGAAACATTGTTGTCGCGATTTCTGAGGAACTACTGCATTGATCTTTCTCAAACTTGGTACACAGGTTCCCCTTGGGGTCTAGTTGTGGAGGATACCTTTTCTGCTTCCATTCGAAAATCCAATATGGCCAGCAGGCGGCCATCTTGGATTTCCCCATGAAACATTGTTGTCGTGATTTCTCAGGAAGTACTGCATTGATCTTTCTCAAATTTGGTACACAGGTTCCCCTTGGGGTTTAGTTGTACAACATGTGTACTTTAGTACAATTTGAATATCCAATATGGCCAACAGGCGGCCATCTTCGAATTCCCTATGAAACTTCGTTATCGTGATTTCTCAGGAAGTACTGTATGGATCTTTCTCAAATTTGATACACAGGATCACATTGGGGTCTAGTTGTGCAAGATACCTTTTCTGGTCCGATTCGAAAATCCAGTATGACCACCAGGCGGCCATCTTGACTTTCCCCATGAAATTTTGTTATCGTGAATTTTCAGGAAATTACTGCATGGATCTTTGGCACAGGTTCCCCTTGTGGTCCAGTTGTGCAAGATACCTTTTTTGGTCCATTTCGAAAATCCAATTTGGCCGCATCTTGAATTTCCCATGAAACTTTGTTATCATGAAATATTTGGAAATTACTGCATGGATCATTTAGTGTTCAGGGGGGGCAACACAAGTTAGAAACTCATATATTGCAGTTCTTTAGTAAAAATTTCTCACAGCTACTTTCTCCAGTTACAGACAGATGAGTTACAGTGCCGTGGTACTATCTTTTCCAAATTCACCCAAGCTAAGCTCCAGTTTGTGAAGAAGGTGGCAAAAATATAACAGCCTAACTATTCAGTAACCCCACAATCAGTATCCGTTAGTTCGAAAATACCAGTGTTGGTAGTTCAAACATCAAAATGATAAGTTATAGGAGACTCGAAAAAGATAGTGCCACGGCACTGTAGCTCATCTGGCTGTAACTGGAGAAAGCAGCTGTAAGAAATGTTTACTAGCAATAGATGAGTTTCTAACTTGTGTTGTCCCCCCTGAACACTAAATGATCCATGCAGTAATTTCCTGAGATTTCATGATAACAAAGTTTCATGGGAAATTCAAGATGCAACCATATCGGATTTTCGAAATGGAACAAAAAAGGTATCTTGCACAGCTGGACCACAAGGGGAACCTGTGTACCCAATTTGACAATGATCCATGCAGTAATTTCCTGAGAATTCATGATAACAAAATTTCATGGGGAAATTCAAGATGGCCGCCTGGTGGCCATATTGGATTTTCGAATCGGACCAGAAAAGGTATCTTGCACAACTAGACCCCAAGGGGAACCTGTGTAACAAATTTGAGAAAGATCAATGCAGTAGTTCCTGAGAAATCGAGATAAAGTTTCATGGGGAAATCCAAGATGGCTGCCTGGTGGCCATACTGGATTTTCGAAACAGATCACAAAAGGTATCTTGCACAACTAGACCCCAATGGGAACCTGTGTACCAAATTTGAGAAAGATCCATGCAGTACTTCCTGAGAAATCACGATAACAAAGTTTCATAGGGAAATACAAGATGGCCATATTGGATTTTCGAATTGAAGCAGGAAAGGTATCTTGCACAACTAGACTCCAAGAAGAACCTGTGTACCAAAATTGAGAAAGATCAATGCTGTAGTTCCTGAGAAATCGCGATAACAAAGTTGCATCGGGAAATCCAAGATGGCCACCTAGTGGCCATATCGGATTTTCGAATCGGACGGAGAAAGGTATCTCGTACAACTGAACCCCAAGTGAAACCTGTGTACCAAATTTGAGAAAGATCTATGCAGTAGTTCCTGAGAAATCGCAATAACAAAGTTTCAGGTGGCATATCACTGTTTCGTACTAAAAACGAGGGAGTTTCCCATTGGTTTTGGGGTCACCCAGTGGAATTCCCCCAGAACAGACATGTAAAATTGAAAATGCCATTTTTTTAGATTGTGTTGATATAAATTCAGCCTCAAGATTGGTAGAAAATCAGAATGGATGAATTTAGGAAAAAAAAAAGGAATTTAGTGATAAATTGGTGACGACATCATGCACATGGGAACGAGGGTATCCTTTAGGTGCCATTTTTGTCACTTTAGCAGACGACTTATCACACTTTAAAGCTACTGGAGTTACTTGACAGAGTCGTAGTGAATATAAACATCTCATTTGCGTAGTGGATACCTCAGCCGTCAGGAGAACTTGGTGAATATTGTCGAAAATCAGATCACATTTGGATGTTGATGTTGTTGTGGAAATGACAGGTCAGTTATGCATTTTTTTTTCGAACGTTCTATGTTTTGGCATGAAAATGTTCCTGAGATAGATACATTCACTTTGATATATGATATATGAATAGTTTTTTGTGTTTAGAGTGGTATCACAGCGAGGCACCAAACATAGGGCTATACACAGCAATCCTGTAAGACATTATACTACATACCACCCTTATATACACAAAGGGAAATTTGGTTTAATTTTAAAATATCTGGTAACCTTTCAGAGAACCATCCAATGCTAATTTTGTGAATTATTCTATTAATTTGGGAAGTCATAGCTACGTCAGCCTTAGTAGTTCAAGAAAATTGATCCCCTCCCCCCCTACATTGCATGTGACCCTGCTAATTATGAACCATGAGTTTGTTATGAGTGCCCTCCCTTGAACCATTTTCCCACGTTTGTCAATAATATAATGAGATATAACTCGTTCTGATAAAAATTATTCCTCCATGTGTGGCTCTTCACATAATGGTGACCATTTGCTGACCCCCCCCCGTACACCCCCCTTCAGTCTATGCCCCCACACCCTCCTCCACTCCAATCTCTGCTCCCATCCCATATGACATAACCCCACACTCTAAGCTAGTCTGTGATGTTCATTGCTGCCCCTCGCCCCCCCCCCCCGGCCCAAATTCCTTTTCTTCCTCCCGGCACCTGATCTAATCTGTAAAGTTACCGTTGCACATCCCCTCTCCCACTCCTCTTCCCACCCCATTACCCACCCAGAGTACCCGGCTACATGTACTACATGTATGTATTCCATGGTTTATGTCCCATATTGCAAAATGGCCACCATACTCTTTTATGGTATGGTATCTGTTACACAATATGTTTCCTCTACACCATACTTGTTTGCTTAAATTTTGAAGTTGTACTTGGGCAGCGGATAGCTTAATGTCATTCTCTTGTGACGTCATCACTATTATGACATCGTCATGGTGCTCACAATGTTGCAATACACTTATGACGTTACGTCATAATACAGTGACTTTTGATGTGATGTCAAAATATATGTAGGAACATATACAGTTGGCCTACACATAATACAGGTTGCTAATTTACTTTTTTATAGATTGTTCCTTAATAAAATGCTGGTCTGATCACTCTGCTGTTCTTCAGTTAAATCGATTAATGAACACAAGTGTACATAATATACATGTACAGATGTGACTTTTCATGATCAACTACTGCCTGGGCACATAATGTCTGAAGTGACACTTATAGGAAATACAGTATATTTCGGACAGATTTTAATCGATTTTCATGCCGGATACACCAAAATGTTCAGAATTTCCAGCTTTATTCACTTTGTAGATTAAGAGATATTTCAAAGACATTTGTTTGCCATATAAGGTGGCATATCACTGTTTCGTACTAAAAACGAGGGAGTTTCCCATTGGTTTTGGGGTCACCCAGTGGAATTCCCCCCAGAACAGACATGTAAAATTGAAAATGCCATTTTTTTAGATTGTGTTGATATAAATTCAGCCTCAAGATTGGTAGAAAATCAGAATGGATGAATTTAGGAAAAAAATATGGAATTTAGTGATAAATTGGCGACGACATCATGCACATGGGAACGAGGGTATCCTTTAGGTGCCATTTTTTCACTTTAGCAGACGACTTATTACACTGAAAACGAGCTGGCGATGGGTATGTAATTCCCACTTTTTTTTAAAGCTACTGGAGTTACTTGACAGAGTCGTAGTGAATATAAACATCTCATTTGCGTAGTGGATACCTCAGCCGTCAAGAGAACTTGGTGTATATTGTCGAAAATCAGATCACATTTGGATGTTGTTGTTGTTGTGGAAATGACAGGTCAGTTATGCATTTTTTTTTTCGAACGTTCTATGTTTTGGCATGAAAATGTTCCTGAGATAGATAAATTCACTTTGATATATGATATATGAATAGTTTTTTGTGTTTAGAGTGGTATCACAACAAGGCACCAAACATAGGGCTATACACAGCAATCCTGTAAGACATTACACTACATACCACCCTCATGGGGAAATCCAAGATGGCCGCCTGGTGGCCATATGGGATATTCAAATTGGACTAAAGTACACATGTTGTACAACTAGACCCAAAGGGGAACCGGTGTACCAAATTTGAGAAAGCTCCATGAAGTCGTTACCGAAAAATAATGATGACAAGATTTCACTGGCAAATTCAAGATGGCCGCCATGGCAGCCATATTTAAAATCGTATCAACACCGCATGAACAGAATCTGGTGTACTCATTGGGGGGAACATGCATGCCAAGTTTCAGCTTAATCGGCCAAGCGGTTTCGGAGAAGATGATGTTTATGGACGACGGACGACGCACGACTGACGACGCACGACTGACGACGGACGACGGACAATCAGGCCATGACATTAGCCCATCGGGCCTTCGGCCCAGATGAGCTAAAAATGGTACCGGTACTTCAAAAACTAATACGGGTTGTTCAAACTTTTTAATCGCCAATTAAACTGCCCGACGTGGTAGATCGGTCTACGTTCTTTCTACTTTTCTCGGAGAAAACAGTTTCTCAAAGAAGTCTGTGGGTGCATGGGCCTACAGCATGCACATACATGTACTAAGGCAATCTGAAGAAACAGGGATACATGTAGCATATTTCTAAAAGCACTGAACACAATTCGTATGTGACCGATAATTCAGTCATGGCTACATACGCATCCAAACCTTGCTCAGTCGTGAAGAAAAACGCGCTGAAATTTGACTTTGTATCTTTTCTATTGTTCGGAGTTTAGAGCACTTTGGGATGGGAAACAGGTAAAATGCTGTAGTACTCCAAGGAATAAATTGAAGGATACTCTGGTAGTCAGGTATTTGGACCTTTATTTCGTTATTTTAGAGAGCATGATCGTGAAGTCTACATGTAGGTAGTAGTTACGGAAGTGTATATGTATATATATATATATATATTTGACGGACAGCCGCTGACATATATACGCTGTTCTTTAGAAACTTTGACGTAAAGGTTCAGTGTGGGATTATCCACATGAGTTGACCAGGCTTCTTTGAACATCCCTACAGCCTACAGTCCTCTAAGATACAAAACGCGAGTGACATAATGCAGTTTAGCGACGATTTGGTTTCAAATGAGGTGCGGTTAAATACTAAGATAAGCTAGCTTCCAGACATTATGCCCGGTAGCTAAGAGTGTTCGGGTTCTATCTCCTAACCCAGTAAGGGCATTTTTTTCCACATTGGGGACAAATGTCCGTCCTTGGTTGCAATACAACAGGACCTGAAAGGGACGCCAATCACCAGGACATTCTATGGAGGCTAAGAATGTGCGGTGGCTAAGAGTGTCCAACTAACCAGGACAAATTTCTCCACTTTGGGGACGAGTGTCCGTTCTTGGTTACAATAGAAAAGAATACGAAAAGAGACACTAATGAACTATTGCGGTCAATGAGATATGTGTCATAACTCTTTCGTAAGGCAAAGTTTAACACCAGAATTTCTTGGCAATATTTTCCCAAAATGCTGGCTGTATGCTGTACAGAAAAGTATGCTCGCAGGTGACGCTACCTATGTGTGAATGTGAACAAAAATGTTTGAGAGCCTTCGAATAATATCAACGTAAAATACCTTGAACACAAAGGCCAGAATAGACACATTTTCAGATAAATATAGCAAGTAAGACTAGATTTAATAGCCAAAAAGGCAAATATCTTTGAGGTTATCGCAAATGCTTTTTAAGAAGATCTCAGATCGATAATGAGAAAATCCCGGAAATATCATCTCATGTGAGTAAGTTCACATCTGATTAATGGCAATTAGGCTCACGTGGTGAAAGCTCGGAACAAAGACATAGCAAGGAACTAAAGCTGGCCATCACAAAAGGCCTGATGAGCGTAACTCGAAACTAAGTCTTGATAGAAAGCTTTTTGCTCGGGAACTTAAGATACTGTGACACGAAATAACCTTGTGAAATGTCAAACTCTCCAATATACGATGAAAGCTGGATGTTGAAATTTCAGTTAAAACAGATATTAACTTCAAGAGAGCAAACAATCTTAATCAACAGCGCTCTTTTACCATTACTGATCAAAAGACGGATGAAAGAAGTTGAGAAGATGGAACTTTTGTTAAGAAATAGTTTGTGTTACAGAGGATTGACAAGATACACACATAAATGTACAAATGAAATAGCCAACCAGAAAGACACTTTGCAATATCTAATTACTGCGATCCGAGAATGGGGCCACATAGGGGATATTTCCCGGGTGAAAAAATGTATTATATCCTCGAACAGCAACCAATGATCCTTAATATCTGTTACATTAGATTTCAAGAGGTAACATTATAATGTTTCAGCTTCTGATGAGTGAACTGGCATAGCCCACACGCAAAACAACCCGTTAAGGTACATTAATTTCCGTTCAAAGAATAAGACATTGTCCGTTTGCGAGATTAATGAATGTGCAAATGACATTATCTGCAAAAGATATCCTTATTTAACGATTATTTACAGTATGCACACGGTCCACACCAGATCCCTATACACTAGGCACAATGTAAACCCTGCTTGTTCCCCAGTCCATTTGTTTGCATGTCAACGTATATGGAAAGGAATGACATACGCAATTCTTTGAATTTGATCGCGTGTTCCAGTGGACAGGTAATTCTGGCAACTCACCCAGATTTTCATGGTATATAAGTCCATCTACCATGCAAATACAAAACAGAGCCTCGCATCCCAGAAGCCGGTTGATCTAAAGACAGAGAGAGAGAGAGGGAGGGAGAGAGAAAGCATCCTAAGTATCATAAAGAAATCTGGCAATTGAAATTCTTGCAGTGCTGCTGATATTTCATCAGGTGAGATTTATCTTGGGTTTTTTTGTTACATATTGTTCATTGAAGTGGGAAGAACTAGAAAATGTGGAAATGGTGAGTTAGATTAGTTTATCTATGTGTGCCTGGTTGCGAAGCCCAGGCAATATATATAGTCGGCTATCAAAGGGCTCAAAATCACTTTTGGCGGCATTACTTGGTAATAGCTGGCATCCATGCTCAATGTGACCGGGTGCCCTCTCGCTTTAAGGTCTTTCAGGTAATTTTCGGTGTAAAATAAGGGAGCGTTCCCATTTAACGTTCGTGTTTTCATGGTTTAAACCATTTCGTTTAAACCATGCCACGAACGATGGGCGTATCGTTGGTTCGTTTTTTCAAAAAAACCGTTGAAAAAACGAACGACGAAAAAACCATTGCGTTCGTTCGATGGTTTTCTATAGAGTTTCCAAGGCTGTGACTTGCTGCAGAAAAAACGATTAAAAGTAGTTCCGCCTGAGTGACGTCACACTAAGACACGCCCACACACTGCTCGAATGATGGTAGCTCAAACGTGTAGGCTGTTAAGCCGTCGATAACAGGCCTACCGGTATATACCCGGCACCGTATTAAACTGACCACGGTGTGTGTGCATTCTGAGGAGAATTTATAAATATAATCTATCATGAACTATTCAGTGTTGGGTTTTTTCTTTTTCTTCTGCTTCTTTTTGCGTCCTTGTTCACGAAATAAGTCAATGTTTGCATTTACTACCCGTTGTGAAAAACTACGAGCGCCATCTGATAATATTATCGCAGAAGTATAGCTAGCGGTATCTCTACATTTGAATTATGAATTTAGATTGCGCTACTTGTACAATGAATTTATTAACACCACTGCCCATAATAATTATATCGGCCACGAATATGTCTAGCTTTAACTTTACTCTATTATTTTCTAATCCAGAATCGCAGAAAGCCCCTATCGATTGCGTTTTCATGGTAAAAGGATTAGAAAATAACTAAAAATACTCTTCATTGTAGAGTGATTTTATTCACCGGAAATCGCTCTGAACGCTTCCCCGGGGATCTAGACCCCAGGAGCTTCCGGGACCCAGGCGTCCCCTCGACACTCCCCTGAAGTGCTATGATAGTAGTCCCTTGCCTCGTGAGGCCGTACCACTATTCAATTTGCTTTCGACGCCCAGCCAAGATTCACATCTCACATTTTTTCAGGAATAAGACACCAAAAATTTCTTGTAATGTTGAATGATTGATATTATTTTTTATTTAAATTCATTTAAAAACATACGCAGCGCTTTTGTAAAGAATGCCTAAATTTCCATATCAACACAATTTAGTGTTATTCTTGAAATAAACATTTTCGTTTCAAAGTTATTAATCATTTGAAATGCCATCATGTCATGTATTTTGCGATACATACTAAATGATATAAGAGTTCAAATAAGCGTGGCTTGAATTTTTCGGCAAAATTTGTCTATCTGGCCTATGCAAGTAATATATTTAACTCCATGGTTAAACTGATGTTGTATGACCTGCCCGCAGTCTGACTGAAGAGGAGACCATGGTGTGGGGGAATGACGTGTACGAGATTTACTCCAATCTCGTGAGAGTGTCTAGAACACCACACCGCCATTTTCAATATCGATTTCCAGCCGTAAAGACGTACTCAACAATATCATCCGTAAACAACAACAACAACAAACAACAACAGTGAAGCTGTTCAAGACGCTACCTATTGTAACTACTGGACAATTCTGAGACGGAGCAGACGGAAGTGGTTGGACCAGAACGAAGAAATAAAGTGCCGTAGACAGTGGGGCCAGACAGTTCAAAATGAATACCGTATTTATTTACACCCGGCCGGTTGTTTAGGCCTAAATAAATCTCCGCTTACTGCAGGTCCACAGGGGCTTGTAGCTGGTCGGTTATTAATTATGATATTAATATTTATATATACTCTCCTCCTACTCTGTATATAGAGTAGGAGAGGATATATAAATATTAATATCATAATTAATAACCGACTAGCTAAACAAGCCCCTGTGTGCAGGTCCGGAAATAGGGGTGATTCTACTATTCCACGGAAAAGTATCTTGAATATGACGGAAAAGGTACTTCACCGATGATAACTTGTTGTTGTTGTTGTTGTGGATATGAAGGTATGAACGTGAGCGAAATCTTTTTTGCGTCGAAAAACTTATAAACGGGAAAGGGCCAATTCATTTCCGAAGCATGTGGAACCTTCCCAATATTTATCAATGCTTATCAACGAACTATTAAGTTTAATGGGCCTAATGTACAAAATATCATCGATTACATATTACATGTATTGTACAGGGTCGGGTAATAAACTCGTTTGGATGAACTGGGATGAGATTACTGGTTGGGCGACCTAACCTCCTCGATACCGTCTACAACTCAAATGTGTTTATTTAACCTTAGATCAACAGAAATTTCGATTCACGGTCTCCGTTACAGTCCGTATATTGCCGTTGTTTTTATTTATTGAATAGCAATTCAGAAAATGATAGAATTTTAGTTACGACTATTCTCAACACTGGGACGTTATTATCAAAATGGCTTCGGTAGTATCATGGAGCCTACTATAGTAGGCTCCATGGTATTATATACGGTCCGGATTAGAGCTTACTACGGTTGAAGAACTTTTGGATATTATATCCCACAGCTTGCTATCAGATGATAAATGTCACAAAGAATATATTAATTTACAGATAGATAGATTTATTGCTCAGTTTTGTCCATAGGACTAAAATGCATGTACATTAAGACATACATTAAAACAAATATAACGTGAGTACATTAAGACAGAACAATTAAGACACTAAAACAATAGGACATTAAAAGAAACATCATACAAGAAACATAAAAACAATGTGAAAACATCACAGACAATATCAAACAAAGACAACAAAATACACTGAATACATCACTGATGATTTAGCGTTCTCGTGGGTGCCTTGGGTTATACTTGTGATGTCAGGTTAGGATATACATGGGCTAAGACTGCTGTGCATTAAAACATATATATAAATATTACATGTATTTATTTAAATCTGTTGATATTTTTGTAATTATAAGCTGCTATTTCTATGTTAAAACAACACGTCTATGATTATCTATTGATACTATCTGTAGATATTCCATTATAATTGAACATTACATACAATTAATCCTTGTAAGAAATTTCTTATTTTAATTTGCTTCGGATTCGGAAGTTATTTTTGGAAAATTGGTTCCGGTAACTGTGTATGCTTAGTTCCAACCGACCGTCTGGGGCCTTATAATTCACGCGCCATTCTGAACGTATTTACTTCAACAATTCAAATAAGACCGCTGTTACATGCAACACATAAAATATATCACATTTGGTTAAAGTTACGGTAGCATTAAACAAACTTGACCCAAATCTGCACCCTTAAATATAGTTAAAAGTATTAATCACAATGAACACACATCAATAAAGATTCGAACATTTGAAAGCTAACACAATGCTGCTTTTAATTATTTGTCATATGTCAAAAAAAATCATTGTTCTTGCTAAAACTTATATTTACAAATTGTTAATCGAGAAAGAAATAAATTTTAAAAATGAAAAAAATGAAGATTTCTTTTTGGATGGGGCGTTGAAGGAATTACGGAGCTTATGAATTACCATGGAAAGATTGATATTCAGTAAATGATATCGCGGTGCTTGTGGAATTCAGGGCTGGCGTTTGTTTACTACACGTACATATAGCCATCAATATAATAGACTAGATATAATACAAATTCAGATAACAATGAATAATGCGGTCGAGGATTGGCAAGGAGATAGCCTTCAGAACGAACCGAATAACCATGCAGGGTTTCACGCGAGGGTGTCTACTCAAGTCGGGGGAAAAACGTACATTAATTACTTCTGTCGTCTAATTATGTAGCTGAACTTCAACATCTAGTTACACGTAAAATTAATTTACTGCCTATCCAAACGTCAGAGAATTCTGCTTTGAATTAACGGATTCTTTTCTCCGTGCCCACGGAGATTGTGTTATCAGGCTGGATAATGCGAACATCACGTGATTGTATTATTGCGCCATCGTTTTCCAGCGAACGATCGAACGATGGCAAACAAAGAAGGAAAAAAACGCAATGGTTTTCTGGAAAACGAGCGACTTCGTTCACTGGCGAACGAACCAATGCGTTGAATGGTTTTTTCAATGGTTTTCCACGAAAATCAAAACGATGGGTGTAGAACGACTTGGGTTTTTTTCGGTAATTTAAACGAACGAAGCAAAAACCATAATTGGGAACGCTCCCTAAGTGGATTTCCTGAATTTTCTTTCCTAACCCTGGGACGCGAAGAAATTGAGTAGTCTATCGCAGTGGGTTACTATGGCCTATTTACAGATAAATGGTGCAATGTATCATGCGTATATTCGAAAGGACAGACATGTGTCGTCATAAATAAAATCTGCGTTTTCTCACCATTTTCTCGATGAACGTAGTTTAATATCTTCTGGAAGAATGGTTACAATTGTGATATCATTAGGGCAAAGGTTATGTTTGGGCTCAGTTTCAATTTGTATTATACTAGGTGAAATGATATAGGCAAATAGCAAGCGTCAGATCCTACATTCAACATTCAACCGTCGTCTTTAAAAGAAGTTCCGCCTCAATAACCGAAATACCTATTTCGTAGGACAGTTAGGCCCAACTCCAAAATGTGTATAAAATAGAAATAATAAAATCACAAAATGGTTGCCTACAAGAGAGAAGCAATTAACAGTGTTCAATGATGCCAGCATCCTAATCACGGACGATTATTTTTCAACCATTTGAATTTATTCGTTTTCCAGAGTATGTATCTCATTCAAGCTTTCATTGTATGCGTTGAAGATGTTAACCATATCATTTTCAAACGGTTCAAGGTCCCGGATTAAACGGAATTAGACACAAGTTACAAAACGTAGAGCCTGAGATTTTGCACGCTGCGATCGTATTTGCTGCAAGTGTACACATCTTGAGCATGAACAACAGAAATAAGGAAATAGTTTTTCAAAACTGTTAGCCGCTTTTTTCTTGTAGGAAGCAATCTCGTGTTCTTAATATTTTTTTTCATATTGATGCTAACTATCACACGAAATAAATCTTTGGATTATTAACTCGTAGATTCCTTTATGGACGAAGGCTGAATATCGAATACAATTTGTGACACGAAACTAATTTTACCTTATGACAATGTTTCCAGTGTGACATCCATTTTATATCATCAATTTGGGAGCAATTGTGTTTTGTAGACGTTGATATGTAGTAGAAAGTTTCAACCGCTACATCCCAAGGACAATACAAATATTTAGCAGTGTAACTTAGAAGATAATAAATAAGTCAATCAATCAATCGCGCTCCGACATGGTTGATTGGAGCCTATACTTTGTACTTCAACCTGACTGCTGAGTTTGTAACCCCTGGACAAAAATGGCTTTCGGGTATCACCACATCAAGTACATGTACGTCCGTCAGTCTCCGATTTCTCTTTTCCACTATATCTCAAGAATGAATATGCCAAATTTTGCAGGTCAACAAGTCAAACTGCGTCAATTTCTGTTTCACCAATTGCTTGTTACCACCCTATGTTTAAACTGAATTGGGACCACCAAACTTTCCTCCTCAAATGCATGTGGTTTTTCGAAAATCAATGAACAATCTAGTTCAGGCTAACTGAACTTAATACCTTAGACTGGTGTGTTCGTGTGTTTCAGCCAAAACTGACATTAGTGTATTTTCATCCTGTGTATACGCACAATACGTCTATGAGTGTTTTGTCAGTACCACTTTTTGTCCTATAAAAGCCTTGAAATAAATATGAAAATGCTGGGAGTACATGACCGGTATGACTGCCAGTTTGAACTTAACGTAGGTCAAACTCGCTCAAGATTACGATAATGGTTACAATAAGCCCAGATTAATAAATTGTGATTCGCTCATGCTCAATTTCGAAATATATGTACTATGAGTAGCTAAAGATATTTTAATTTAGTTCACGGTGTGTGTGTGTTGGGGGGAGGGGGAGAGAGAGACGGACTTTACCAAAAACACCGAGTTTTGAATAATCCCCTGTGTAGAACGAAACACTCACACCCGGTCCGTGTAACACTTGACATTTCAGCTTTGATTTCGCAAAATTCAAAGCAGTCAGATGAAAAACTTGCTCTCATCCGGCAAATTGAGAACTGAAAGATGGAACGCTCGATATCAGTAATATGCAAATACTGAATATTAGAAAAAGCGAAACGAATTCCCATATGGCAGAAATTGAATTTGAAATAGAAAGTTGGAAGCTGTATATGGCTCTTCGATTCCAAATGGATTGATATGTTCTCAATTCTGCCAGATGGAAAACATGAATACTGGAGAGGTGTGAGCTTCTTTCAACTTTGGGAGATGAACAGCTGGAATATAGGAGCGGTGTCGAGCTTCCCATCTTTCTACTTTTTTATAATGGAACTGGAATATGGTGGCGATGTTGAGCTCTTTCATCTCTCTACTTTCAATTTTACGAGATGGAAGGCAGAAGGAATACGGCTACTACAGCAACAGGTTACTAGGGGCTTTATTTTGGAAACGGCTCGAGTTATGAAATGTTAATTTCTGAATTGCAGTAATTACGATCTGTGCGATAAATATTCATTGACAAATGTGAGTTCCTGTAACAATCCTTGATTGCGGTCACCATATTTCTGAGACGACTGGCAACCCAAGTCGTCAAGTAATATTGAAGAACTTGTATTAATGATATATAAAAGAATCAGAATGCTATGCATTTCACAAAAGGAAAGATATCTCTAGTTCACTGCCTGAAATCATCGATGTTCATTTACACACCAAATTTCTTGCAGCCCCAACAATCTGTGAAGTGTAATCTCAGCAGTCAGTAATAATGTTTTAATGAAATAAATGTCAAATTGAGTTTTTTCCTATTGTTTTTCTAAATAGTGTCTTTTTTTACGAGAAACCGCCCACTACTATTTCATTTCAAATCTGGCATTTATTTATTAATTTATATGGCAGTTTTTTTAGAAGAAAATTGCACAGATGACAAAAATCGAAAAATCTGTCGGAAATATCGTCCACAAAATGGCTTATTTTATAATGTGACGACACTTTTACGTCATTAGAGCCGTTATCTTGGATCGTGTTACATTTTCGTGCAGCGCTTGAATCAGAAAAAAAACAGCTTGACAAGTTCCAGCTTCATGGCATCCATAAGATTAAAAATTACGGAACACATGGGAAGAAGAGTATTCTTTCAACGATGATATTTAGCGGGTCAGGGAGGATCAGAGGGTCCAGACCCAGTGGCACCCTTCAGATATTGTTCTGTATGCATCAAGTGATGGATGCTAAGTTTGATGCTTTGTTCCAGCACGTCACGATCTTTACGAAATATGGTCCTGAGCAACCTAACTATTAGAATGAGTCCTAAGAGATACTTTTAGCCCCGTTCAAAAAATATGTGCTTTGAGGTAAAATAGTTACACCATGCCGAGTATTACGCAAATAGTCTTAACCCTACCTGGCCTTGGGGGGCGGAAAGTCTCCCCCTATTGAACTTTTCTCTGCTGCTCCGAAACGACAAACCGAGGGGGGCTGAAACTTGGTGACTTTTAAGCTTATCTTATTGGGGTCATTTTGAGCCTATTTGCATATACTCCCGGGCAGCGGAACATGGGTAAATGTGGTCATGTGGTATCCGCGAAAGTCGTGTTTTTCAATCTTTTCGCTCCATTTCTTCACATTTTCCTTGCCTAAAAGACCTTGAAAGTACTGATTATTCTATTTTATTTGATTTTTTTAGAGAAAAATCGGAAAAATGAAAATTTCGAAAAATCGACCCCAAAAGGCCGAAAAATGGCTTCCGAGAAGATGACGTCACTGTGACGTCATCATAGCGGCCATCTTGGATTTTTTACATTTCCCGGTGGAGCTTGAACCAAAGATACTGTGTGGTAAGTTTCAGCGATCTAGCCTTAGTGGTAGAGATGAAAGTACTCAAAGTACTGATGTCTGGATCGCCAATAATGGATTTAAAGTTTCAAAAAGTTTCAGCTGGCATGTTTCAGTCGATAGCAGATGTATGGATAAATGTGGAGATTTTCTCCAATTTGTGGACGAGTCTGTTTGGGAAATCACAACTGGAACACAGTTTAGTCTTCAAGGAAGTGAATTTGTGAAGGCGGTTCATTTAGAAATATGCTAGGTCTTCATGGTAGCAAGAAACTATCTACAGTAATATGGTTAAAAGTGGATCGTCTGCGTCAATGTCTTCTACCAGTTTTTGCGAGCAGATTTTCATAATTCATGCAATTTTATTGTGACAAAGCCACAAATATGCGAGGAGACTGGATAGTTTTATTAATGTGTTTTTATTTGTGTAGCACAGATATTTGCAAGAGCTGCATGAGTTTAAGTCCCCATTACTTATATATGCCTGCATGGTGTTTATAGTAAATTTGTTTGTTGACAACGTGCGAAAATTCCTGTTGTTGTTGCTGTACGATCATTGCGTAGGCCTATATAATTTAGTTTGAAAAAGTTTGAACACCACCAACAACAAAACTTTTCGAAAGCGGTACCTGACAAATTCTGTTGTTTCCACTTTCGAAAAGTTTTGTTGTTGTTCAAACTTTTTGAAACTAAATTATATTCGGAGAGCAGAGTCCCCCGGAATACATAAATTTGCAGTGGACAGGATCCGGTCAAGTTCACAAGACGAGAAAAATGTAAATACTATTGTTGTTACTTCGACACATATCTCCTCTGGAAATATATTCCATGCAGTATGCGTACACATTAAAATAGTAACGAACGCCGACTTCACGGGAAAGAACGTACGAGTGTTGAAAACTGGTGTCTTCATAATCACAGAACCTGAACCTGTCAAGTGCGACAGTCGGATCAAGGAACAAGATTTGCAACGTATGATCGTACAGCAACATTAACAGGGATTTTCGCACCGTTGTCTCTCCAACGCTATCGTTGTCAACAAACAAATTACTAACTATAAACACCAGACATATATATTATAAGTAATCTGACTTACCGCAAACTCAGACAGATGCAAAAAGCGCACAGACGGCTAACACGAGGTGGGCAGCTTACCATATTACCAGGTCATCAATTTACATTTACAACAGTCTACGGTGACAGCACAGTGCTGGCATGAGTCATCGCCTGGTGGGCGCTGAGAACCGGGTTTGAGCCGATCGCCCGGAACCAAAGAACAAAAAAATAGTCCACGGATTTAAGCAATCCCTGGGCGAAGAAATGAATATGAAATACACTCAAATTCAGATTTCGTTTTATTTCTAGTTCACATGAAACGATTACGACTGTTTTTTTTCTTCATTTTCTGGTTAATACCCTGATATAAGACTCAACACAGTGAAAATCACTGGCGGAGTGATACAGGTTAACCCAGGGTCATCGCATTATAGTGCACGTACACATTTGCATAAATTTCGTGAGTGGCAGCATAGTCTGGTCGACACCGCTACGCGGTGGCGATCCAGACAAAAATATATAGGGGGGGGGGCACTTTCCGCTCCCCCCCACTCCCCCAGGCTGCGATACACCCCAAATCGCCCAGGACAGATACGGTTAAAATAATCCCAGTATGATAGGCTATCCCCAAACAATGTTTTACAGGTTATTTTTTAATCTAAAATTATAGCGAAAATTACATAATTCATGTTTATTTGACCTTACATGACCTTTATGATATCACAACTAACACGAAAGTTCAAAAGTGAGAATGTCATCCGGTCACACCCTTATCGTCAAGGCTTTGGTGTAAGATCTCCCATTGAAAAGGTAATATCTTGGACAAAAAACTGACAATACAACTTGCAGCAGATCCTTTGTCAATTATATTTCGTGAGTCTTACACCAAATCGTTGCCCATTTATCATTACCCTATGTACATGTAAGATAGATTGATCATGGAAGTCATCTATTAACATGCGCAGTGCCGTCATAATTTTTTTAGCGCCTTTTTGGTCGGTTGAGTGGTCAACTAATTTTGAAATAATAAAATATACACAGAAGTCTTGAAACTGCTATCTAGGAAAGGTATATCTCACGTGCAAATAAAAGCTACCGGATTAAGGTCATTGGCAATGAAACTACTGGAAGAACTTTCAAAGCGTCTTCCAATGATTTACCGGTGCCTATATTATCGCGATATACTATGCATGCCGTACTGACGGGCCTGGTAGGGTTAGTAACAATCTTATATTGAAGTCCTACTCGAAAAAAAAAGAGCATAGCCAAAATTTCAAATATTTCGACCAGACGTTTTTCTATATAAATCATTTTTGTATGAATGGGAGAATCTAAGACATAATATGGATTTGAATGGGAATTTAAGTCAAGCTTAAGTTTGCACTCAAAGTGCTATGTTAGAAAAAAAAAATTAAATGTGAACTTTCAATTGTTTTGTCTTTATTTTATCACATGTATTACTGATTGAAATTAGTCACACAAAATGGCTCCTTCATGTCGATTGCTGGCAATACAGATAAATGCCAAAATCGCATGTTAAGAGATAGGAGACAACCTTAAATCCGAAGTACAGGTAGACTTAAAATCAGGTGGAAATTCGAGTTTGTCTTTCAGTTGAATAATGTAAGTTTAGTGGGATATAGCGGGTGACTTTCTCTTAACGAAAGGTAACGAAACCCCTTAAGTGGTGTCTGTTTCCCGTAACACGCTAACACTTTACACACTATAAAGTTCACTATGGCTATTTGCTGCTTTATGTGATAAAACTTTCCACAATATATCTTGAGGTCAAGCTCTGCCACAAAATGTAAAACAAATCCAAGCATTCGAAACCGGATGGGCCAAAAAATCATATTCCTCGCTGCTTGTTCTATAAATCCATAACAAATTAGACATGAAAAACGTAATAAAAGACTTTATTTCAATATATCATAAGAGATTAACCCGTGGAACTATCTTTCCAACAAGAAATACTTGAAACCACGAGTTGGAAAGAATTGAAACAGATAAAAATGTCCAGAAAGTACAAATTCATGTAAAGAGCATACATTTTCAGTTATATTACTCTGTGGTTTTATTCCCGCCACTCTCAGTTTTTCAACTATAATCTCTGCATATTTATACATACTCTTATATTGTACATACTGTGTGGTGATTAAACATTCATTCATTCATATACTGTTAGTAAGTCAAATATCAACAGCGATCATCGAGGAATTTGTTGAACTACATATTTGCGATGAAACATAGTTGTTATATAGCATCGAACAGTCAGACACTTGAAATGATGAAAGTTGCACAATTACCCAAATGGTGTTTGCGTCACGTCTTTCCCCCTTTGTCAAACTCCGCCCCACGTTTCTCTGTTCCCTTATAATGCGCATATTCTAAGATCATATCACTTCATAATTGCACAGAGACATATCTTCACATGGCCCTCCGATACTACTGGCCATCGACACGGTTGCACGCACGCCTCATTTTTCTTGTTTCATACTACTACACAGTGACGCGGACGGCTGCTTCCAACATAAATGAGCTTGAGAGAGCAAGAAAAAAATAACCGTCGCTGGAATTCGAACCCACGACCCACGACATGCGGATATGAGATTCATTATGCATTTCAATATGCCCCCACATCCAGTTGAACTTTTATTAGTTTCATAATCTGCACGAATTCGTTAATGATACCATCAAATATTACCATCGGGAATTTTCAGTCCCATTGGGGAAGGCTGATGTTACCTACTGGGACTAAAAGATCCCAAAACTGATTAACTTAATTTCGATAGGAAATTGAACCGTTTTCCCAGAAATAAAACTTGCATTATGCTTCTGATAACCTTTTTGAATATCTGTTCTTACTATTTTACCAAAATGCTAAATAGACGATAATCTTTCAGTTAAATTACTTGTCCGTGGCCTATACAATGTACGACGAGAGAGACGATTGCCAAATCGACATTGCCATCTGTATCGCTTTTTGCCCAGTACATGTATTTCGCAGAAGGTCATGAACATGACATCCCCTGATAGCAGTTGCTAGACTCCATGACAAATGTTGACATTTCAATGAAATTCACAAAACGCCATTTAGAAGCTGGTCTAATGATGCCAAACCATCAAGCGCCTTGTGCTAAATGTTTCTTTATTTGTCGGTCAAAATTGTCTGGCATCTTCATCCTAATTGTTTTTTCAACATGTGGAGAGTGCATATGTGAGGTATTCCAGCATATTTTTACATTATCGTCATCAAGAATGTCGATTAATTGCAATCATCTATTTAATGGACGGCGGCTGAATATTGAATGACGGACTAGAGGCTTGTATTTCGTGATATCGCTATACTTTAGAACTGCACATGTTGTAAAGTATATCGGGAAAGCCAAGTGGTTCATCAATCACAGATTCATATTATCAATATATTCTGTTTTCACTATTATATGAAGGCCTCTAACTTGAATAACGTGTAATTCATCGATAATGGAGCCTCTTAAACTTTTCTTCCTTTAATCCAAAACAGAGAGTGAGGCCTATATAGTCTTTATGCGTTTAGATTAGAGTGTAGTTAAACCATGGACCCTTATTCCAGGATTTTATGCCAGTTATTGCCAACGTATCAGCAACACCTACAGTTCGACCGTCAAAAGGGCCAAATCCCATTCCAACATGACGTCAACTGGAGATAGAAATGGATGCCACTTTTGTCATGATATCGTCGACAAGTACATGTCGTTAGCCTGATTTTCCACCATGAAAGCAGGGAAGTATAATTATAAGACATCATAATGATATATCGTTCATAAGAATCCCTAACTCATGGTCCCATCTTCGAGTGAGTTGTCGTATAGGTTCTGAAGTTATTACCTTAATATGAGAATGTGACGTCTGTTCATAACCTATGTTTGAGTCTCACTACTAGATTCGAACTGTAGGTGACAGAGGTATCCTATACATACACACGAAAGTTATAATATATACATAACACGTAATTCGAACCTTTTGTGTTATGCGTGTCGTGTGCAAATACATGTTGTAAATAGGGTAAACTTTCACATAGCAACGGCTTTTGCAAGAATACAAAATACTGCCTCGTCAAACAGCTCATCACGGTTTAAGGAGAGTGCGTTTACCTCCCCCCGCAATAACACAGTAACATTCTTTTCGTGATACATTGAATGAGTGCAAAGGCACTCGATATCTACCGAACCATTCCATTTCTTCTTAGCCCTTCGCCCACAAATGCAGACAAACGCGAGCCTGCTCGTGTTGGAAATGTCACTGTCCCGGTACCGTATCCATGGCAAGCACGTGACATGTAGGTCAAATTCTATACACGCTGGGGAACACCACCTCCAGCTCATTAGTTCTCATATTTCTGTGGTTAATCTTGGGCAAGAAATATGTATAAAAAATCAATAAAAAGTCAATAAAATATTTTATTTCTCTGCATTGAAAGAATCAGTTGTTTTGCACGATATATTGTTATGGCAAGCCAGGCAACACTGCTTATATTTACGGCGGGGGTAAAATGTACCAACCCCGCTCAGAGAGAATCAGTTTTGTGCATTTGTTGATTATTTCTACATTCAAATATATCTCCTGGTTAGAATTGGATTCAAAACCTTCGTATCGGCATTTGTTGTGTAATGATTTACCGCTGGGACGTCTTTCATCCTTCGTCAAAACCCGTCTCGGGGTTTTGACATGGGATGAAAGACGTCCCAGCGGTGCACAATCTCGGGGGTTTGACTCGGGATGAAAGACGTCCCAGCGGTAAATTATTACACAACAAATATGTCGGTTGTGAACCCTTAAGCAAACATCTTGTTCAAAAAATATTGTCCAACGTGTTATGCATACATAAGGCACGTTCTGGATAAGTAAACAAATGAGTATAAACACTATCAAACAATTATGTTAAAGAAATCAGTGGTTTGCAATATTGGAACATTTGTCAGAATTTACATTAACATGTATATTATAGCGACTATATATGTAAATACGTTTTACTGTGTTTTAGAAACGTGTCCATAAAGCCTGAGCTAACAAAATGATCACATTGTGCCAAAATACATGAATGTACAGAATACGACTGCTCAGTATTTGTAAATTCAGCTCAGTATATGGTATTTTAATATAGCTGGAACGTAAGCATTCGAATGTATTATTTCCTTAGACAAGAATTATGTTCTTCATTTCAAGTACCTCACCTGGATGAACCATGACCTGCATCCCCATAATGTATAGCGAACAAATACATGTATTTGTATTATCACATGATTATGACAGATGAATTTGGAAGAGACGTTAATTAGACGAGCAAATTCCTATACAATTTGGCCATAATAATAGTAGCTTCTACATTCCCAGGTATAAACAGTTCCCGATCACGGAAACCAGATTCATTGAAGAAGATGAACACAAGCGAAACTACCACAGAAATAGGCAACGGAACCAGGACCGACACCCAGCGTGGATATGCAGAAGGCGTGACTGATCCAGGCCGTTGGATAGAGATTGATGAAAGTGTCGTGATACTTTTACTTCAATCGTTCGGTTTAGTTCTAGCTTACACCGGTATGTTCTGCAACTTCAGCGTCCTCAAGTCACTGGCGACTGTTCCATCAGAAAAGTTGAAGTCTAAATATTTCATTTTTAACACGTTATTTGCTGACTGTCTCTTACCATTTTTTTCTTCACTCGATATTATAGCTTCCATCATTTATGCGTTTAGGATACGTGGGCACTACGTTCATAACTGTATTGATTTGCTGTACGCTATCGCTACGCCTATGGCCATGTACTATCAAAGCTTAGCCAGCCTGGTTTTGGCTTGTGACAGACTGTACGCCATTGTAGTTCCACTGCGGTACTATACAGATGGTTATCCCAGATGGTTATTAGTATGTATTATCACTAGCACTTGGCTTATTCCTATCGGTCTTAGTTTACCTACATTTATTATACCTTTTGTAACCCCGTTGAAGGTGCCTGGTCCGGGGATCTGTTATACACTGGTCGCCGGATTCAAAGCCTGGACATTGAAAGTGCGCTTTTTCATCGTCCTCGGCATTGGCATGATCACATTCTGTATTTATATCGTTCTGTTCATAATGGTGAAATGGATGAGGCACAAAAGCACGGCCCTGACTCAAACACGGTCCAATAACATGAAAACGTCCATTTCGCTTGCCATTACCTATTTCATGGTGCACTTGTCGTCTCTAGCATTGTTTGTGCCTGCCCCAGTATTTGCATTCATGACCAATCTGAAACTGGTAAAATTGGGCTTAGACAGATCTACCCAGTTGCGAATCCGTCGAATACTTATCCTGCTCTATATGGTGAATCCTATACTTGACCCGATAATTCTGTCTCTCCGAGTACCAGCCATTATAAACAGTCTCAAACTGATGTTGCGGCCCAAAATAACTTCACGTCACCATTCGAAACCAAATGACGAAACAAAGCCAACAGATTCAACTAACTGATACCGTAGATAATGTTCTGGGACTTTAGATACGCTAGCTGGTGTGATGACAGATAAGCTCAAATAATTATCTCATCTGATGTTAATAGATGAGCATCGTGGACGTCTGATGGAATAAATGCATCAACTTGGGTAAACCTAGTAAATGCAAGAATACCCAGAAAAACTAACCTGTAATGCCGGACGTCATACAGCTTAAATTTCCCACCAAAAACATAAACCTACATATAAACATAACCTACATATAAACATAACCTACATATAAACATAACCTACATATAACCCACCAAAAGCATAACCTACACTCGACGTTCGTCGAGTGATATGTACAGAGTGGGCCTCGGGGTTTAACAGTCCACCAGCTGACTTTTACCATATACATGTAATAAATTAGAGCTATATTCGACAGGTGGGAAAATGGATGACGTCTGACGACTGAAAAGCACCCATATGACTTTACAGGAAAATGTCCCTGGGCACCTCACATTCACACCCGAGAATACGGTGGATACTCGGGCATAGCCTTAGTATCTGAGCCGCGCTTTTATTGCAGCTGCTACTACAAGTCAGAAGTAGGACAATAATGAGGAGTTAATTCTAAAAAAAATCATGTTTGTTAAACTTATCGAGCAGAAGCTGACAAGTGGATGGGAAGCATTTCTAGGGCGTAATGCTAGTTGCTCAATATGGAAAACTGGCTTGCCACCTTGGCTAATCGACTTTTTGTGATGTTCAGGTCATAATTCCCCCTTCACCCGTAAAAGGCGTTTATTAGCCATATCAGGTACATGAGTTGTTCAACCCATCTCGTTCAAGTCGTCGATATTAGTCTGAAACTATTAAGTGCGAGGACGTAAAACGTTCTAGCCAGATAGCCTATCGCTTTGGGGGCGTTTTAAAACATATTAAGTTTTAAGCTACAGAACCGTATGTCCTTAACATCATAAGGGAATTCGAAATGGCAACCCACTGGAACTGAACAAAAATGCTTGTTTTTCCCAACATGGTTTCCTATTTTTGCTTCATTGTTTGTACCAATGTATATTATGTTTCGGAATTTAACTTTTGAACATCATTGCAAATCATATGGAGCTCAATCGGATCCTATTTATATATTCTATACGAGAAACATCCTAAACAAATTCACAATTCCTGTCCATTAAACCAAACCCATTTGACCGTTTTTAGTCGGTCGGGTACTTCCCTAGCGCTGTTATTTGTACCAATGTATTCATTGGTCAAACTTGGGACACCTACATGCTTCGTAGATGAGCATTTTGGGTTTATTTGCGTGTGTTACGTGTTCCTTCACATTGAGGCATCATGGGTAAATCCAAGATGTCAGCCATGTGGGTAATTTGGAATTTGGCTTTAAATGCAATTTTTGCATACAATTTGCCTAGTATTCATTTAAAATCATGTCTCCGATGTAGCATTAACGAAAAAAGAGTAGTGTTCGCCATATTCCCACAATGTTCAGATTTTTTAATCTCAAATTGACTCTTGGGATAATTTGACGTAGTCCTCTGATTTGCTTAAATACAAAATCAGTTAAAAACACTAACTAGTATTCATATAAAATAGGTCACACCCCACGATTTCACAATAAATTTGACCTTTTGACCACAAATTGAATTTAATTTTTGGTAAATGGCAATACAGTTTTCATGAAATGTAGGATATGTGAAAACGAGAAAATGATATGTGTACCACTTCTGCTCCTAGGGTTTAACGAACTCATTTTCTATGGAATTTTCTGAGTACTGCGTCCCTCACGAGTTGATATAGAAAAACATTCGAGAAAATTTTGCTAAATATTAGTGGAGAGATTTTTCTTTTGGAAAGCATAAGAAACCGCAACGAAATGAACAATAACATACATTGAACTCATGGAGCATGGATTGGCATTAGAATAGAAGATATTAATATTAAAGGAACTTTGTTAGCTGAAATAAGAAATACACGAAAATATAGAAGAAATAAATAAATTAATGTCCATGGAATTATGGTAATAGCGAAGAAAAGATGGATATGGGAAGTGGAGAAAACAAGCAGATGTTACAAGGGAGAAACTTTGTGATTACATAAATTAGAAGGATAGAAAATAAGAACGGCAATATAATTGAACGCGGAGACACTATCCTAGAGGGCAAGTATCTTGACCTTCATCTCCTCGGAAGTCATTTTTGGTCAAGGTTTCTCCCAAAAAACGAATTAATATGAGGACATCGCGTCGTCGCCATTTTGAATTTATCAAAAATCCTTTGCAACTAGTATTATATACAATGAGATTCGTGGAAAAGTTAGAAAGATTCAGCTGTCTTGTCCACTTCGCTTTGGAGATGCGGTGAAAAATTTGGTAATAGGTGGGCTATAATGCCCCCGTCATGCCAGATAGGATCATTCGGAAGACAACGCCATTCACGCTCTAACAGGAACGCCAATGACAGTCAAGTCCGTGTACTATTCACGTTAAAATGACCCTTTCTCTGAAATTCAAAGAATAAGATTTACTGCATTCTAAAAACCATTGCCTCAGAGGATTATAATTTGTAGTGGTTTTAGATACGGAGCGCAAAAATAGGACAGGTCGATTCTCAAGATGGTGTAAACAAATAGCAGAGGGTGTAGAAAATGAAGCCAGGTTTCTGTTATCGTGCGACCGCTTGTAGCTTGCACATCTCATTTTGATTCACCAAAACCGTGTGCACTAAAATGAAGAAGCGGCATAGTAGTATACAAGGAGTAAATCATCGGATTAGCGCCTCACTGCGCATGCGCAGAACTGGGTGTGACGTCAGAAGTGTGTCTGTGCGCATGTGTGAGTTGAGATGTGAGTGGGGTGGGTACAAAATGGCGGCCGTTTATTTGACCCACACGACACCAATCGGTTGACCGATTGGTGTTGTGTGTGTCAAATAATTGGCCGCCATTTTGAACCCACCCCACTCACTCCGGTGCACGGATTGGTGTTGTGTGTGTCAAATAATTGGCCGCCATTTTGAACCCACCCCACTCACTCCGGTGCACTGATTGGTGTTGTGTGTGTAAAATAAGGGGCCGCCATTTTGAACCCACCCCACTCACCGGGTCATGTATAAAAGCAGTCGATTTTTAGGGAAAGGGGTGTATTTCAATTGGACTTACCTGACCTGCCTGCCTGCCTCCCTGCCTGCCTGCCTGCCTGCTTGCCTATCCGCTTGTATGGAATGCATGTACTGACTTGGTTCTGGTTTTTTTCCATCACGGTTGTGCGCAGGTGTATGACGTCACTTCCGGTCTGCGTGAATCGGGCGTGACCTGGGACTATGGGATGCATGTACTGACTTGGTTCTGGGTATTTGTCATCACGGGGAGGTCACGTGATCAGTTCAAGGTCATATCCATTTTTTTCCATCACGGTTGTGCGCAGGTGTATGACGTCACTTCCGGTCTGCGTGAATCGGGCGTGACCTGGGACTATGGGATGCATGTACTGACTGGTTTCATTCTTTTTTTCCTTTTTTTAATAGTCAAATAGCTCCAAAAACGTCTATTTCCATTCTTGCGCATGCGCAGAATGCTGATAGTTCAACCCACACCAGTCCATCAGATGGCCCTTCATCTCACCTTCACATTGATACCTCACTCGGCTCCATCGGGCCACTAGGGGCTCTCCTAGCTCCAAAAAGGCTATTTTGCAGAAAAATATCAACATCTGGTGTACGAAGATTTTTTTTATTTTAGAGGTAGTGGGTCGAGTGAGGTATCAAATGGAAGCTGACGTGAAATGCTTCACATTGATACCTCACTCGACCCGATTGGACCACTAGGGGCTGCCCTAACTCCAAAAAAGGCTATTTTGAAGATTGCGCATGCGCAGAATGCTGATAGTTCAACCCACACCAGTTCATCAGATGCTCCTTCACGATACCTTCAATTTGATACCTCACTCGACCCGATTGGTCCATTAGGGCCGCCTCTAACTCCAAAAAGGCTATTTTTGAAGATTGATATTTTTGATATCATCTTCGCGCATGCGCACAATTACCCTAATTCAAGCCCATACCCAGTCTATCAGATGCTCCTTCACGTCACCTTCAATTTAATACCTCACTCGACCCGATTGGTCCATTAGGGACGCCTCTAACCCCAAAAAAAGGCTATTTTCATAGCCTTTGGCCTTCGCGCATGCGCAGAAAATTCAAAATAGCCTTTTTTGGAGTTAGGCCAGCCCCTAGTGGTCCAATCGGGTCGAGTGAGGTATCAATGTGAAGCATTTCACGTCAGCTTCCATTTGATACCTCACTCGACCCACTACCTCTAAAATAAAAAAAAAATTTACGCCATCACCACTGCCCACCACCAAAAACCTTTTTGGCGTTACAGGCGTCCCTAATGGTCCAATCGGGTCGAGTGAGGTATCAATGTGAATCATTTCACGTCAGCTTCAATATGATACCTCACTCGACCCTCTACCTCAAAAATAAAATTTTGTTGACCTGATGTATGAAGATTTTTTTTTGAAAAAAAATTTTTTTTGAAAAAAAATTTTTTTTGAAAAAACAATTTTTTTGAAAAAAAAATTTTTTGGGAAAAAAGGATGCTGGGAGCTGGTGTTAGTTGGGTGTGCTTAGGAAAGAAGTTTTCTCTTCCGGAAAGATGGGTTGGCCCTCAAAAGGGCCGTTGATAGTGTGATATGACACACTTAGGCGCGGTATATTCGCTTCACGCCTCCTACATGTTTTCTGCATATCGGGCACTTTATCTTGAGATGCAACTCGCCGGCGTCAATGCATCGGCACATCGCACCTTCACACGTCAGGGTTACCCAGCAATCCTTGCACACACATAGATATCCACAGGGTAGTACCGCGTATAAGCTTTCCTGGTCCGTGCAGATACTACATTGTTTTGTTTTTTTCTTCACTAAGTCGTAGTATGTTTTGTCTGGCAATCTCCTCTTCCATTCCAGTCATCGTCGTCTCCATTGCTTCCATCGCTCCCCTCATGTCGATAATTTGTTCGTTGAGGCGTAATATCTCATAATAACTCTTTCAAAACTGGAGATGATCGTCAATCCATCTGCTTCATGATGGCCAACGATCTCTCTGTGTTCTTCTGTATCCGCAAGTCTTGGATCTCGAGTTCGATGATGTGTAAACAGAGCACGGCGTCTTCGAAAACTCATGATGGTGTATTGGTGAATACATATCAAAATTATACGCTATTTATAGTCTAGTGGGGAGGTGAGTACAAAATGGTCGTTATCCACAAGCCGCCATTTTTAACCCACCCCACTCACCGGCGTCACTCAGTGCAAGATATAGGCTGACCCACTGTATAGTGATTGGGAGTACAAAATGACGGACAATCCACAGACCGCCATTTTGAACCCGCCCCACTCACCGGTGTCAGTCAGTGCAAGAATGCCACTGTGCTGTGTACCCCCTTGTCCCAAAGCATTAAAATTTCTTATTATTTTTCGATAAATCCCTTATAATTTTTCAGGGAACTATGATAAGACTGTAACCCAGTCTACACGTAATTTTTTTAGCCAAGAAAATCAATTTTATTTCCAATGTACCTGGTGTTTTTAACATGGATAAATAGATGGTAGTGTGGCGAAAATTTAAATTATTACCTACTCAGTACATATTATGGTTAATTTTAAAATTAGTTCGATTTGCAGAATGTAAACAAACACCCACATTCTGAAGCCTCACTAACACAGCCCTCTTTGTTTATTTTTGGTGTTTTATCGTCTGCCGGTAATTTTGACATCGTTTTGGCAAGACATTTCAAGACCCCCCCCTACGGACATTTTTTGTAAGTTTAACCCATTTATAAATTTTCTACGGAAAATTCCTGTAGGAAATAGGAGAACATTGTCCTGACGTAAGAAGTTTGTACGTTTCATATTTACGGAAAAATTATTGGTCATATTTGTTCAGCCGAGTGTTAGTTTGTCGTGATAGACAATCGATAATTAATCATATTTAGAGATATATTTCTCAAGACAACCTTGCATCCAATGAAAATATAAGTGTTAAGGCTTACCTTGCTAGCCAGATGGCTGCCTAAGAGGTGTTATTTTGCAATAAAGCGGCATCTGTTCCCGCCGATGCGATGTAAAGCCAACAAAGTTATCGCTGATCATAAAGGCTGCGTTCATCTCACCAGAACGGTATACACTTCGAAATCTGTGAAAGAATATGAATTTTCACGTTTCCTGTCTGATATCACACAAATTGATGCGTTCGCTCGAACACAGCACACTCCCTCGATTACAGTCTTCGTGTGACATGCAGGCGATGCATGATGCAGATCACAATATTCATCTCAGTGGACACCGAAAGGAACAAAGTTCCGTTATAAACTGCGACAGAGAATGTTCCCCAGCTCAGAAAACAACACAATGATCAGTGAAATCGTCCTCCGTATGCAGGACGCTAACAAAACGCTAACAAAATGGTTGCTCAAGACCAAAAATTTGCCCGGATAATATCGTCGTTCAAACCACAGCGCCATCTATACGCTTTGGTGCAAGGGAGACAACTCGGACTAGACCAATTCCCAAGCGAAGATCATGTCCGCTATATTTGGCCTGTATGGGTATAGGGGTGATCGGTTTTTTTTATGGCTTTTACTATGAGCTATGAGGTTGATCATGTAGAATACGATGGAAAAAAATTTGAAAGTACCGCGTAGGCTTGTATAAAGATCCCTATAGACCCATATACACTCATATACTGGGATATTAGTATGTATCAATCCATACGGGGTGGACATGTTGGAGCACTAGTGGCCCGATGGGGTAGAGTGAGGTCTTATTTTAAAGCTCTCGAGGAAATAAATAAATAAATAAATAAATAAATAAATAATAAAAAAATCAAAAAATCGGCGAGTAGTAGACGAAGGGAAAATTGGCAAGTACTGACCATGCCCCAGACTACTTCATATGCATATCACGGCCTTAAGGCCTATGTAAGATGTAATCTACTTCACAGTTTAGTAGTATAAAAAGCGCAAGACCTTGTCCCTTCCAAAGAAATAAAATCGGCTCTATTTTACAGGAGTATATACGCAGGTGACGTGGGTTGTCACGTCACTTCCGGGTTTTCACTTTCGAACCCAGAAGAGTTCCAATTTTTTCCCTTAGACGTCCGTATGTTCATCCTCCAAACCCACAAGAGTTCCAATGTTCAACCGCCGGGGTGTTTTCCCGCCCCAGCGCCCCGCAGCGCGCGCGCGCGTCATCCCGCGTCATCCCCGGCAGTGCGCGCGCGCGCACGGACGCGGGTCAAAAGGTCAAAGGGTCACCTCCAGGCCAGACGGTCCAATGTCCAATGAGACAATGTTGCGGCATCGCTATAGTCAGAGCTTGAGTACAAAAAAAAAAAAAAGGGGGATTCTAGATGAACCTGGGAAAGATGGGCAGGTCCATTTGGACCAATCAGCGGTCGAGAAAAAGAGCCAATCAGCCGTCGAGAAAAAGAACCAATCAGCGATCGAACAATCAGCCAATCGAATTGGGGTATTCACGGTGTGCTTTCGCTGACGTCCGCGCCTACATCTGGGTTCTTGTACACCCGGGTAATGTTTTTCTGGACATGGATGGGTAACCTTTGGCTCCATTCTAGGCCACTGATTGGCTAATACGGTGTTCAAAGCCACTTTCATGCATTATGCTCATAGAACTTATAGTCATAATCTATACGTGTTGGACGAGTCTCTTCACTCACCGTATACACGTACCTCAATGAAATGCCCGCTCCAAACCTAGACCAAAGACACGTACTTGGTCTGTAGGCTGATTTCATTGGCTCTCTATTTTTACTATAGTGCTCTTGCCTTCTAACCTTGATGGGTTACCTAGAACTTATAGTCATCATCTATACGTGTTGGACGAGTCTTTTCACTCACCGTATACACGTACCTCAATGAAATGCCCGCTCCAAACCTAGACCAAAGACACGTACTTGGTCTGTAGGCTGATTTCATTGGCTCTCTATTTTTTACTATAGTGCTCTTGCCTTCTAAACTTGATGGGTTACATTTTGACCCCATCCTACACCACTGATTTCAGTTTGACTGAATCTCCACATTGGGCATTGATGCATTAGGAATAAAACACACAAGACAGGGTTTTTTGGTGAGATCTCATTTTTTTTTTATTCAGTGAACAACAACAACGTGAGAACAACCACGTGAAAACTCAAGCCCAGAACAAGGGGCTTGTAATTAACTGAAGCCCAGAACAAGGGGCTTGTAATTAACTGAAGCCCAGAACAAGGGGCTTGTAATAAACTGAAGCCCAGAACAAGGGGCTTGTACATTGAAGCCCAGAACAAGGGGCTTGTAAACTTAAGCCCAGAACAAGGGGCTTGTCATTAACTTAAGCCCAGAACGGGGCTTGTACATTGAAATGATGGGCGGCCCAGTCATAGACAAGTACATCGCGGTCCTCGGCCTGGGGGTACTCGTCAAACATCTGTACGATGGTAGATAAGGGTCTTCCCCGGCATCGATGGTACAGGTAAAACAAGCAATATTGTCCGCACACGCCACTGGTCAGGCTTTGCAACGTTTGACTGTTCCAACACCACGTCTCTGTGCCTTGATCCATGAAGTCTGTTAAATCGGGATGGAGGGGTGGCAGACCGTACGGGTCAAAGTATTCCCCCTGCTGTTCTGTCAAGTACACGGCCACCCAGTGTTCACCGGGTCGATCCATCGGGTCCGTGTTGAGAACGTAAGCAGCCGGATACATACGGTCTAATGGAAACACATCTCGGGCGAACACCCCTTGAAAGACCCTACGTGTCTCTGGGTCATTCTCCAGCACGGTGGTTATCTGGTCTGTATCCATGTTAGGTGGAGAAGTCACACAGGACGTTGCGCGCCTTGTCCACTTGAATGATGTTGTCAAACTCGGCGTAGCAGATCACATTGACGGTGGTCGCCAGGGCTCGTGCAAAGTGGATTTCCAACCGTAAATTGCCTTGCTTGGTCAGGGCCAGCTGATGGTCGTTCTCTAAGGTGGGGCTCAGATCGAAACAGAACAACGTGTATCCGTTCGCGTAGTCCTCCCGACTGATCATATTCCCTTCGTCCTGGTTGATTTGACCGGTGGCTGTAAACAGGCTCTGATAGGCTCGAATGAAATTCCTCCGCCCAAAGTTCGGGGTTAAGGCCGTGGCTGGCACCTGTTGTCCATCCACATGCAGGGCCACAAAATTGATGCCGAAATGTTTAAAGTCAAACGGATTCTCTGGGTAGGCTCCGCTGAAACTGGTATTTTCCACACAGGCCAGGATCAATCGCTTGGGTAGTTCCCCCAGGAACAGGTTTTCTTTGTTGGCGCTCATATTTCCAGCAGGCACAGAGAACACTTTGGTTTGTACACGTCGGATAGGGTACTGGGCTGGTTTTTGTTTCCAAGGCTTTCATGTGTCCCAGTTGAACGGCTGGATTCGGTTTCACTTTTCGGACATACAGGACTGCGTCTTGGATGACAATCTTATAGTCCGCTGCATGCCCCTCTACGTTAGTGGCCATCAAGGCGAAGGTCGGAGGCGCCCGTATCAGTCGGATTTTGATGGGGATCTTGTTCAAGAGGTACCGGTCTTGCATGAACATGTCTGCATGCAGTCGACCCATCATATCCACCGAGGCAGTGTTCGCAGTGAAAGCCTTCCGTTTGTTATATCCCCCATTGTCCGCCGTGTCCATGTGCTCCGCCGTGTCCTTGTAGAATAAAGCGGTTGTCAGCTGAGATTTTTTAGCCTCTCGGCCATACGACAACAGTGTCTCGATGTAGGCTCGATAGGGGTACGTGTTGGTGGAGTCATTGATGAGTTTGTCGCTGAGAAAAATATCCACCTGCTGAAACATCGAGTGCAGCCAGAGATTCGTCGGGCCCACCGTTGCTTGGTCAGCGAGTCTGGTGCCAGCTCCATTGACCACCTTGGCTTTCACATACAAGTAGGTATGGGCTAAATCCACATAGGCCGTATCCGCATTACTGATGGTGAACTCGATGGGTCCGGTTTCGTTGATGCTGGAGAGCGGGAGATGCTCCACCCATAATCCTTGTTCGACACTGGTTTGTGTGGGCGGCACGGTCCACAAATCAAATTCACTGTTGGTGGAGGGGCAGGACTCGGCGTGGATTAAGGCCATGTTTTAAGAAAGATATCCCGGGTCTTCTTCGATGTGCGTCGTCGCTGGATCGGTCGTCGACTGGTGCGTGGTCTCCGTGGGGCAGCTCTTTTATTCCCTACGGTGCGTTGTGCTTTGGCCACCAAGACGCCTCCCGCTTCTTTGGCCCGCCGTTTCAAGGATTCTTTGGGTGCCGTACCCCCCAAGACATCACCGGCCACTTGCAGTCCACTGCGTACCGCTTGTTTGCCCATTGCTTTCACCCCACGCGTCACCAAGGGCAGGAACGTTTTCACAATGCTGCCGAGTATGTTCCCCAGTCCATGTCCTCGTTGCATGCGTGCACCGCTAAAGACCGGAAAGCCACCCCCGGCCTGTTGGGCATAATAGTCGGCATAGCTGCGTGCATCGCACTCGTAAGGTACTTTCATTATGCAAAGTGGGGAGCACGTGCTTGTCGAAAATGAAGTGTCAGCACCACTTTTCCTCGTTCGAATGCCACCGGTCGTCCCGTGTCATCTCTTATATCCACCGTGATCGTGTTGATGTCGGTATGTCGTACGGGAAGGTACATGATATGGTTGAAACTGTGGGTGACTTGATCGCCATACGTATTTTTAATGGGGACCACCCGTAACAGAGGTGTGTTGATATCGCCCACGATGTGGTTGTCCACCACGTCCGAGTAGACGTAGAGTCCGTACATACCCGACTTCATATCCATCGGCATCTCGCCATGGTGTTGGTTGGGACCAGCGAACGTCTGTAGGTCGAAACCCAGCATTTGCTGTAGTGTAGGACTGAGTTTCACATTCACGGTATCGGTGACGGTAAGCTGTGCCTTGTCGTTGTGTACGTTGACATCGAAGAACACGTTTCTCTTGAAGCGCAAGGCTATCAGGCGTGTTGCACTATCCGTCACCCCCCGTAGCGCCTTATCATGCATCAGTCTTGACAGCCCACCCATGAACTCTTTGGGGTATCGTATTGGCCTTCGGGCAGGGTGAGCCGGGTGTTTTTGCCTTCGTAGGTGACCTCGTACCACACTTCATTGGCTCGCACGTTGTACCACGAGTAAGGGTATTGGATATCCACGAGGGCACATTCCCACCGGCCAGGTAAATGTAACGGTTGCGGTAACTGGGTGACGTACTTGGCCACGGTGTTGTCAGGAAACACATCCAGCGAACTGTTACTGGGTAGGGTCAGGTAAAACATGGCGACTGAGCTGTCCTGCTGCTGCTGTTGGTTTTAATAGGTCTTCCAGGCCTTGGGCGGTTGTGTCCGGCGTCGTGTTCGTCGCGGTGACTTGCTACGTGTCACGGCTCTGGAGATGTGGGGTGTCTTGATCAAGGGTGTTTTTTTATAGGCGCGAAAAGAAGGTGCCCGTTGTGGTGGTGTTTTGGGGGGTGACTCCGGTTCCCAGTCGGATCTCCAAGAAGGTAGTGGGCCACTCGGCGATTCCTGGGTTTGCTGCATAAAGGCCCAGCGGTGGGGGTTCCCCACCAATTCCTGTGGTGCATGCATGTCTTTCAAGCCTTGAGCGAAGACCTCCCATCCTGGAGGATCCGTGTGCGATCTGCGTTGACGCATCAGATCATTCACTAAATCCGTCATGTGGGTGCCGGGGACCACCTGATTCTGTACGAGGAGTTCGCCTTTATCATTCCAAGTCATGTTAGGATTCTGTTTCATCCGTTGTAATACCAGGCCAGTTTGTTTCTTGAACGAGGCAGGTACACTCTTCAGCACTTCGTCTTCCACCCACTGTGGGGCTGTGGAGGCTACCTGACCCGGCTGTTGGAGCGGTGCTGAGGTCAGCGGTCTGTCACGTGGTGGTGGTGGTGGTGGTGGTGGTGGTGCTGTTGCTGGGGTAGACAGGGCATGAACGTCATGTACCGTTGAAGCGTCTCATTGTACCGTTGTACTTTCTCACTGTCGCTTAACCCCGGTCTCTGTAAGATCTGTTGCATCTCTCCATCGAGGCTGTTTATGGTCTTCACCGTAGGTGGGACAGGGTAGGGTGATTTTTATAGGTTTTGCAGGAACCGTGGTTCGACGAGGACCATTTTTTTCGTGTGGTTCATTGTCGGCCGAAGAGTCCACCCAATACTGGACCCAACACGGAAGCGGCCAACGGTGCTAAGATGGCCCCGAGAAAGCCGCCTTTCTGTAACACCTTTTTCTTTTGTGTTTGAGGGACCCGCTTGTGGACTAGGGTTCGGAGACCTGTCTTATGCTTGGCCAACTTGGTCTTCTGAGCCGGAGTCAGTGGTACGTTGCCTTTTAACAGGTTGTACCCGATCTCGCACAGACAGCGTACAAGGTCAGGGTCCGCACCGCGTACAATGGTTCGGACTAACTCGGGTGGGGCCGTCTTCAATACACGGAGCGTGGGAGCGTGCTTCCGTACTCGCGCAGACATCCTGTACAACTAATGCTAGAACCCACAACGCTGCCCTTTTTATCCACCTCACAGACAAAGTCAACCCTGCTGTGGTATTCATTCTTTTTATTATTCCCCATCATCAAACACACAGACCCCAGCTGGAGGCGCCACTGTGGATGTGTTTACATTATTTTTGCATGTACACGTGGTGGGTCTCTCCGGGAAAGATGTCGGTCCGTAGTCGAAGGTGGTCGGGAGTGGCTTGCTTGAGGTCGAAGAGCATATACCCGTGCTGAGGGGTTGTGGCATCTTTGAAGGCTTCCAACGCAAACGGTGTGCGGCCGGGAAACATCTGTCTCGCCAGGTGCAGCAGTTGAGTGGTATCTCTCGGGTTTTTGAAGACCACCAGGTAGTGGGCATTTAAGCTGATATTCCGATGTTCTTTGTTTTTACTGAACAGATTCTGCACAATGTAGATGATGCTGAGCCGTCGATGATGGCTGCCTTTGGTAAAGAGTTGGGTGACCCGTGCATCGTCTCCGCCATGAGATCATCCACAACCACCAAGGTGTCGGGTTCCAAATCGGCCAGGTTGGGTAGGCCTTCCACGAACGTGATGTGGGGCATTGCTGCATACGCTTCCTGCCATTCTCCGTAACACAACACGACTCGGGCAATGGGTGGGGTGATCATGCTGTCGGCGTGTTGAAGGAGCTTCCGGACGAAGTGCGTTTGCCGGAGCCCGTCGGTCCTGCGATGACGCAAGTGAAGGGATGCTGCCACCGAGGGTCCATGGTTTGAGGTGTATCCGTTGTCGTGGTAACACGCTCTTGTAAATTTCGTACGAGTGAACTGGAGTGGTGGTGGGTACAACGTCGGTCGTCGTTGTCTGTTCACCTTCAGAGATGGTGCTGGGGGTAGGTACAACGTGGGTGGTCGGTTCACTGTGAGGGATGAAATCCGGTGGGTCTTGAGACGTAGTAGGTGTACTTGGTGTAGGTGTAGAGCTCGACGTGGCTTGTACGCGGGGGGTGGTGGTGGTGGTGGTGACTGGGCTCGATACGACTGGTGCTCTCTGTAGACCCGTTTCGCTGGTGCCTGGTGTTCTCAGTTGGTTAAGTAACGTGCTGACATAGGCTACGTCGTAAAACACACCTCCGTACAACACACTCAGCAGGGTTAGCAATAGCACCCCAAAGACCACTTGCGCTTTGCGCGTTTTGCGAAACGCTGTCTTCAGAGGCAGCTGCTGTTGGTCCATAGCACTGTGGTCGGATGTGGAATGAAGGAGGACGGTAGTGGTGTCTGGTTTTATAGTCGTTTCACCTGGTTGGCCGCGACCCAGGAATTGAAGGAACTGGGCCAGCCTTGCCATTTCACGAAATGAAACAGTTTGCCACGTCGACGTTCCGTTTTCAAAAACTGCTCCACCGTGTAGTAGTCTTGCTGTGTTTTTACAACAGGCTGTAATTCCGTGTCGTAAAACGTCCCCAGCAACGTTTCCCCTTGGAGATCTTCCAGTTCATAGACTCGCCGCTGTCGGGGTAGGCGCCGTTTAATCAGGAAGTGCTCATCGCTCCAGTTGGGCAAGTAGCTTTTCTCGAACTTGCCCTTGACTTTACTGATCCGTACAGGGTCCCCGACCTTGTACACCGCCTTCGTCGTTCGCTGCGATGGCCTGGGGTACAAGACACGCCGGACTTGGGCTTCATTGCGTTGGGTCACCGTAATGGGGGCTCTCTCTATACTTCGATGATAGGCTCGATTGTAACCCTTCACCAGTTTCGGGAGAACATCGATGTACCGCCTTGTATTCTTATAGGTGAAATATTTATACATGCGGCCTTTGAATGTCCTGTTGAACCTCTACACCACGGAAGCCTTGGTCTCGTTGTACGTATGGAAGAAAAACACCTTCTGTTTCTTGAGAAAGGCTTGGAACGGTCTGTTGAGGAATTCCGTGCCTTCGTCGGTTTACAAATACAAAGGTTTGCGCCCGGTCTTGAAGATGTCTTTGAACGCCGCTATGAGATTCGCCCCCGTTTTCGTCCGGATGGGTACCACCCACGCATACTTGGATAGGATATCGATGCACGTCAAGATATACCGATTCTCATCGTTGTGTTTGGCAGAGGCGCTCATATCCACCAAATCCGCTTGCCACTGGGCATCTATTCCTCCCACGATGACCCGGTTCCGTAGAAAATGGCGACGGACAGATCGATGTAAGGTATAGGTGTCTTGTCTTCTTAACCAATCTCGGACTTGGGCACGTTGTATCCCCTGGGGTTTGGCCTCTCGATAGAGAGCCGACGATGCACTATAGGCTGCCGGACTGTCGGGACTGTAGTATAAGTTATCCAACACCTTCTCCCAGCGCTTCATGGTGACAAAATGATGATGGACCCTGGCTCTATCGTTTATTTATAACGGGTATATCTTGGGCCTGAGTTTCTTTCTGATTTTCTTCGTGGACTTCCACAGTGGCCATGATCAATGACCAGTCCAACTCGTCTGATGACCGCTTGATAAGCACTTCATCCACATCCACCACGGCATCTTCCAATGCAGACCATAGATCAGGGTGAAGGGTAAAATGCACTGCACCTCCATCTAGCCGAGCCAATTGAGCAAAGAAAGGGCCGCGTCGGATGTACACATCGTGACACAAGTGGATGAGGTCGCCGTCCAGTTCATCAGACAACACCCGTTTGAATTTGGTCCAGCCCTCCCGGGACAGACGAATGTGAGCCGGGCACGGTTGTGTAGGGTCCGTGTCTCCCACCACCTCCTCCATGATATCGACCTTATCCACATACACGTGCAGGAAAACCTCGGGGGTCAAGCTGAAATACGCCAGTACTATATGCTCCGTCATGGTCAGTACGTGAATGGTACCAGATTTCACTGTCTCTCGTATTTATAGGAGAACCCCGTGAGATCAAAGGATCAGGTGGTCATGTCATTGGGCTGACTGAGTCTAGCGGGGTAATCAATGGCATCGTCGTCGGGTTCATGTAGTTGTTCATGGGGTTCAGCCATTGGCCCCGCGGCTTCATCACGGATTTTTTCTTCTTCTTCATCGTTCTGGCCCGTCATGTGTGTGTGGGTGGCTTCATCAGGTGACACTGTCATTCCAGCCTCTGCGCATTCTATACATATAGTATTTTCTCCATCCGCTTTTTTTTCATTACGTTCATCTAGTGCGTGTTCGATAGCATGAGCCCATGCCAATTGGTGGGGTGATCGATCGTCGGGTATAAATAACCGGTCCACCAGAGGGCCTATTTTCTCCAAGGCTGACCACAGAGAGGGAGTTAGGAGGAAACTTCGAGCCGGCTCTTGGTAGCGTCCCACCCGTGGATAGAGCGCAGTATGGTATACGTAGTTGGCCTTGTCCAGGTGAATCAGGAGTCCGTCTAACTCTCCGCTCAACACCCGTTTAAACTTAGTCCAGCCATCACGCTCTAGTGTCACCCTATCCGATAGAGTCTCAGCGTGCTCAAAGCAAATATTTCCACAATCTTCGACCAGGGTCACTTTAGCATCATACACGTATAACTTCACATTGGGTGTAAGCGTCAGGATGGCTTGGAGTGATGACATTCTTCCTCTCAATGTCGAACGGAGAATGATACCCACTCTGTCTCTTCCCCTCGTATTTATAGGGCCTATTCTGTGAGAGGCGGGTCGTGTGCAGAGAATACTTTATCGACCACAGGAACTATTTGTTGCAAAGCCGTCTGTTAATCACTGTAGACGTCTCCTTTTTTCCGACCGCCGCATCACGGACTTTCCCCTTCGTTCGCTCCCGTCACAAGTGTGTCGATCTCTTCCCGGGGTGATACTGACCCTCTAGCCGCTGTGCATTCTTTACATATAGGCCTTTTTTTCCCGGCTGTAGTAGTATCGGGTTTACAGAAACAAAATTCTCCCTCATGTAGTCTTTTATGCGGTTCAGCGAACGCCTCTTCTATAGCACGAACCCACGCTAATTGCTCAGGTGATCGATCGTCCGGTGACAATAACTGGTCGACAATAGGCATTATTTTCTTCAAGGCTACCCACACAGAGAGAGTTAGGCTGATACTGCGCGTATCTTTATACCGGCCTAGACGTATGCGGTGGGGTGGTAGGGTATAAACGTACATGGCATTATCCAGATGGATGAGCTCTCCGTCCAATTCTCCGCTCAATACCCGTTTAAACTTATTCCACCC
>JAVTVY010016337.1:0-62805 GCA_036873755.1 Hanleya hanleyi
CTGTATTGTAACAATAGAATACAAAGAAGATTGACCAAATTTCCTACTGCGCATGTAGAATTTTTAGTATGCAAAGTATTTTATATGCACGGGTGCACACTTTAGCTTTCTTTTAATTCATTCAAGCCCTGACAGGGCATCAATATTTATTTTATCTAATCAATATTTGAGGTAGGACTTTCAAACTTTCATGATTTACAGGTATCCTGTAGAAATGTACATTGTCTTGTTTTAAGCTGCCCCGTGGGACTCCCCAGGTCATTGGTAAGAATAGGAGTAAGAGGCAACGAACTGGAGCACCTGTGGGGTTCCCGGGTGTGAAAAGGAATAGGACCCCACCTGTGAGATTTCCCGGGTGTAAAAAGGAATAGGATCCTACCCGTTGGGTTCCCGGATGTGAAAAGAAATAGGACCCAAATGCGATATGAATGAATATAGTTGAAAGTGACGTTAAATCATATTCACTCACTCTTGTTTTAAACCTCTGTTGTATATTGAATATCCGTCTGCCCAATACTTGGGAGAGGGGGGATTCGTTCGATGACTGTTGTGCTCATTATCAAATGTAATTTTTTCCCAGGCCAGTCACGATGTGTTTTTCTGCTGACCACAACGCCACAGGAAGTGGGGAGCCTAACAGACATCCACGATTGGTAAAACCTCTCTATTCAAGCAGTTTACACTTATCTGGTTAGGAATTGTCTGAAAACAGGAAACATGGAATGTGGGAAAAAGCACCAACTTCACTTATATGGGTTTTGATTAATGTACAGTTTGGGTATATGGTCAATGGTAAGGGTGTTGTTGAAATATCCATCCATTAAAGTGAACTGTTTTAACAAAGATGCCGCAAACCAAAACAACTCTTATTTCAAATAAGAAGAATATCTTTCAAATACTTAGAAGCTTATCCATCTCTTCATTGTAGGTACTCACGATGGACACAGGCAAGACTGAGATCCACAACATAGTGAAAACCTTTGTGGAACAGCAGCCTTTTGAAGATGACTTCCTTACCAGTTATATTGACAGATTCTGAGTCGGTGCCATATAAATATGTCGTGCAGTGGTTGAACACATGTAAATCTGTTCAAGATCATATCATCAAGTTTATAAATCATGTAATACAAGAATGGTGGGGAAACTGGTGGGGGTGGGTGGCGTCTTTTGCTGAAGAAAGAAATGTTGACCTCGCTGTATTGTTTTCAGTCGCAAGGTTTATTAGTCCGATGTGACATCACAATCAATGAAATATATGCGATGACAGTTTTCAAATCTGAATTCGGCTGAGCTATTTAAAAACAGACAAAAATAGTTCAAATGATACCAAACAAAGTACATATGCCAATATTTCTTTCATCATATAATATATACCCTATTTCTTCTAATTATTCAGACAGCAAAACTCAGCTTAAGGCTAATCTAGGGAGAAATTCTGCAAACATTCTACAAATTTCACTAGCTATCTTTGCAGTTCTTGGAATAAATAACATATCCATGCCACAGTATTTAGCCTCAGTTGACATAAAGATGGATTTTTTTCTGCTGTTAAGTCTAAAAAATCTTTTATGAGACTGAATCATCTGCACAACGCTCAGAGGGCTTGCTTTTTCGCTGGAATCTGATTTCCGTCAGCACCCCTGCAAAATAATTCACGGGAAACTAACACATTCCTGTAAAACTTTAGCAATCAAAAGAACTGATAGCTTTGGTTTCCCATGGATTCTCGTAGAGTTACACTGCAAGAATCTGATTGGATTTCATTAAATTTCATCAAAAAGCAAGGCATGGATTACAATACTTTCATCTTGATGATGAAATCTAGCGCAGCTCAGCCACTTCTCTTTCCAGACATCATGCCCTGGGTCCTCCTTGTGCACACCGTCCACCTGCATTGACTGGATCAATGATTGGTTGCCTAACCAATTTCTCTCGGCCTTCTGCCAGTATTCACATTTTTCGTCCTTTTCTGCTTCTTGGGCCTGGTATCCTTTCACACTTGTCTTTCTTCGGCCCTTTCCGGTTTCGTTTTGAGGTGGTCTTTTCTCATTTTCAGTTTTTTTTATGTGTTTTATTTTAATTTTAATGAATCATTAATGAACAACAAATCTCTCTTCTTTTGCAACATCACCATCCTGGCATCACTCTTCAAGGCCCAATTCCACAGCACATGTTTTGACAGTGACAACCATGTGTGAAAGATAGCCCTCATGTTATTCAATGGTGCAGTACTCACAGCACACGTCATGTCGTGACGACATCAGAACCACATTTTTGACACGCGACAGAATTAGATCCAGGGTTATTTCAATGCGTTTATACTGCAGCACATTATCAACTCGCCTGCTGTGAAAATGCGCCAATAACGCGTTGATGTCGTTCACATGTCATGATGTGTGCTGTGGAAATGCGCCTTTACACCTTTTGACTTCTTCACTGTCATCATGCAGTATCATTTCAATCTCCTCAGCTGTGACTTGTGACCCGCTTGCCATTTGCACACCATGGATGTTCTGTCTGGCATTTTTATCACCCCCTACAAGGCCCACATCATTTCAGTCTCCTTGTATGCGACTTCCCC
Organism: Hanleya hanleyi; assembly: GCA_036873755.1. Classification (NCBI taxonomy): domain Eukaryota; kingdom Metazoa; phylum Mollusca; class Polyplacophora; order Lepidopleurida; family Hanleyidae; genus Hanleya; species Hanleya hanleyi. The sequence goes on from JAVTVY010016337.1 coordinate 2,582, forward strand.
TATCCATGTTATGCCAATCTCATTTGAGTCATTGCTCATTTAGGCAAAGCATCTTATGTTGATCTCATCCGGGTATTCATGCCCTGAGGTATTGTTCGTCTAGAGTTGGTCTGGTTACGTTGACATATTTATGGATAAAGTGGACAGTTTGGTTATGCAGACCTTGGCCTTACTGTATTGAATTTCTACATTAAGTCAAAAAGACAACAAAATCCTAGCTTGTCAACTTCATGAAATGTTTAAAAACTCGATATTTAAATTGCAGAATAAGTAATTCCACATTAACCCTTGGACAGTGCTGTCTTGCCTAGGTGTTGGCGATAGTGGCGCACAACACGTGGGCCATGTCATGATCTCTCCCCTATGTTTATAGCATGGAGCGGGTTTTCAAACTATTAACTGGTGTAAATAAAATATTCCTAGTATTCCAAGAAAGGACCAATAAGCTTACATTCATGATAATTTTGGCAACTTCAAGTCGAAATTATACTAGTTATCAATTAAAAATATATTCTGTGTTAGAGATATAGGGAAGCGGTCGAATTGACGAACCACAGCTCATTCTCTGATATTAAGTATTTGCACAATAAATATTGGCAGAGAAGGAAGGGAGGTGGAGATTGGTCTTGAAAGAATTGGAATTTCTCTAGAGGATTAATTTGCACCTGAGGGTGATGAATATAATTACTTTGTGAACATTAAACTTCCTGGCTTCTATTTATCAAATTGTTCAATGTATATGTTAAGTAGGGGTAATTTTATGGTGCCAGGACTGGTAGATGGTCCAGTTGGAGCATTCTGTGATAAATTCAAACTCTGGAATCTCATTCAGTTTGTCATGTAAATATAATAGAATTATAACGTAGTATCCATCTTAAAATAAATTATGTAGCATTTCAACATGTGTATAAACAGACATCAAGTGCTTTTCATAAATTTATCTAAATTATATCATACCGTGTGTTAAACTGTACACTCAGATTTGTATTACTGAAATTCATGGGCTCTTTTCATTAGCTCTGTTAATTACACTATCCACTTATAATGAATGAATTCAAGATCGCATGTATTTTGTGGTATTTCTATTGTGTGAATACATGTAGTTTGATTTATGGTACATCGTTTTCCCTATCCGTCCATTTTAGTTCCTGGATATGGTAGTACCCTCCTGTATATTGTTTATAGAATATTTTGTAATATATATTTCTCACAAAGTTATTAAATTATGCCGTCCAATAAAGTATTGAAGGTTGTTTGTACTTAAAACTCAATGTTTAATAATCACTCCTATCAGATTTCATGGAATGGTCCATGTGTTAGATGGTGGACTGTGGGGCGAGGCGGGAAGGGGGAGTTGACATTACTCAACGGGTAAATACAATGTTTATTATTATGCTTAACCTTGAAATGTATACTTTCTGGGAGAGAATTACTATGTGAAACTATCTGGGTTGACAGAGTAAGACCCCATAAAATCAATTATTACCTTATCATTGCTGGCTGTCCCTGATTTTGGTATATAGTTCATGTAAGGGGAGATAACGTTTTTCAACGTGACTTCACATGTTAGCATATGGAACAATGGCCGACCACTTCCACATTTGCTTCTATTGGAAATCCCGTAATTCACATCACTTCGTCTTACATGAACTATATGCCCTGATTTTCCCTCGTGAGGGGCTTTGTGTTGGTGTCCACACAAGTTTGTGTTATACTGGTGGGGACATGGTCATCTTCATACCCAAGTCGACTTGAGTCGACTGTTCACTCTTCCAGTTACCCTTGATTTATCGGCTTTGTTCCAAAGAATTGATAAATAGACACGAAACGTCACTTACCTCAAATCAATATGAATTTCTAAATGGACCGTATGAGCGGGTTATTGATTGGCTGTCCTATGTATCTGGCCACACCTACCACATACCATATTAGGAGGAAATACATAACCACTGAGATAATACCTCACCCTTCTAAAAAAAACATTGGGTAAGATTCTGATTGGCTTATCTCTGGTTTGCAGATGAAATTTACACCTCGGGTTTTGAATGCATTAGGCGATGCGATAAATCGAGGCTTCTTCGAAGTGTGAAGTAGAAGTCGACTTGGGTATGAATATGGGACAGGGTATTTTTTTTATATGTTGATAAATCCATACTTGAACATAATATATTGACGAATTGTTTAATCAACACGACTGTTAATTTGATAATAAAATATTCTGTCAGATATGTGTTTTCTAGTAGTTGAACTCATTCTGATCTTTTCAGTCACTCGACCCACTAATCTCGCCAAGTTGCATCAAGCCCGTACTGATTTGAACAAATGCTATGATAATTATCTAACCATTTCCAATGAATATGTTGATTATTTGGCAAGAACCAACACAGTTGATAGTCGTAATGATCTGGAAGCACATGCATCTGTGACCAAGGCACGTGAATTATTAGTTAAAAACACGATAACACAACTGACTAGCGATATCCAACAAGCTACGGAAACTGCTTCACATGTCACTGTAGCCTCAAAGGAAAAGTCACATTCAAGTGGGAACAGTCACGCGTCTGATATCAGTTCTGTTGTAGCGCAAAAAAAAAAAGCAAAGGCTGAAGCGGCTAAAATCAAAGAGTTTGCCAGCAAAGAAGCTGATATTAGAAAACAACAGGCTTTCATCGCTGAAAAGCAGCAATTATTAGCGGTGCAAACAACTCGCATGCATGCTGAGCTAGCAGCGAATCTGGACTTTCTCAAAACTCAAGATGGCTGCAGAGACGGCTGCGGAAGTTAAAGCTCCAATCAATACGCAATTCAGCCGAAGATATTAGTGATGTTTGTCACGTCAAATTTACGATAACAGAAAAATGTAACAGAAAAGGTTTTTGAAGTCAAAGATTAACAATCAAATATTTATTTACAATACTAAAATCATACACAAATTAAGTAAGGTCAATACAACAAATAAATGTGAAATATAGTCTTACTGTTCAATGCTATATCGATGTATACTTCACAGTCCGTGTTGACGTGCACAAATCTCTTCACAGTCTGTGCCGACGTGCACAAATCACTGTTCTGTATTTTGGTAGTCCAACACTGCTTGATTGTTTAGAGTCCCAGTATATGTCCAATTTCCGACAGTTCAATCACGTAGATTACACAGCAGCCAAAGTCAATTCACAGGAGTATAGGCTACAATCCAGCAGTCCGCAGCAAAGGTAACACAGTATAACGCATCCACATAAAGCCAGTTTGAATTCCCTCTCGAATAACTGAGTGTTACGCTATTTATACTTTATGCGGCATTCCAGTACATTCTACCGAACCCAGAAGCCTCCCGAATATGCATTGCATCATCATCTGGCCTAGATACAATTTATAATAATCTTCTAGAAAGATCGAAGTGATTAACCCACGTAAACAAGCTTGCATCATATATTCTAGAAGCATCCTGTCTAATAATAGACTACAATAACATGACACTCCCCCTCTTAAGAAAAAAAGAGAAAGTTTCAAACTTGGAACTTCCTTGACAATTCAAAACATTATTGCAAAAAAATCGATATTACAACAGCGAAAATGTTGATAAACATATGTACATTATATGCAAGACAAACAATCAGCAATCAAATTGTCCTTGCCCTTAATATGTCTGATTTCAATATTGTATTCTTGTAACACCAAACTCCATCTCAACAATCTTTGATTTTTGTTTTTCATCTTACTTATGAAAACAAGTGGATTGTGATCACTGAATACAGTAATTGGCAACGATGAAGTAACGTAAACATCAAAATGTTGTGAAGCCAATATCAAAAATAACATATTGGGTGATCTACACCATCTATACCTTCTTGTAACAAAATGGCACCAGCAGCAATATCACTAGCATCTACAGCCAGTTACTTGACCCTGATCTACAACATGACCCAAAAATGTCACTTGTGGATGTCCAAATTCACTTTTTCCAAGGTTGACTGTCAGCTTGGCGTCACTTAGTCGATTGAACAGTGCGTGGATTCTCTGTAGATGATCTTCCCATGTATCGCTGTAGACAATGACTTCATCAATGTAAGTCTCACATCCTTCCAAACCAGAAGTAACACGGTTGATGAGACGCTGGAACGTGGCTGGAGAATTTTTCATTCCAAATGGCATGACTTTGTATTGGAACAGATCCTCCGAAGTGACGAATGCTGATATCTCCTTCGCACGATCTGTCAGTGGAACTTGCCAAAATCCTTTCAGAAGATCAAACTTTGACACAAACTTGGCACTTCCCACTTTATCAATGCAATCGGCAATGCGTGGAATAGGGAATGTGTCTGTTTTGGTCAATGTGTTCACCTTTCTGTAGTCAGTACACATCCTGTAACTGCCATCTGGCTTTGGAACGAGGATACAAGGTGAACTCCAGTTACTATTACTTGGTTCAATGAAGTCATTGTCCAATAAATATTGAATCTTTTTTCAGGTAGTTTTGTTTAATGGGATTCAAACGATATGGGTGCTGCTTCACTGGATTAGAATCTCCGACATTGACGTCCTGTGAAATTTTATCAGTCCGAGTAGGAATGTCGGGGAAACAAATGTTCATATTGACTGAGCAGAGTTCGAAGTTCTTCCTGATGCGCTGGTTCAAGATGACACAACTTGGAATCCAAATTAAGTAGAATGTTGGGTTCTGTAATTTCGCCGCTGTCATGGGCTCTTCACAAGTTTCATTATTATCAGGGTCAGAACTAACTATACTTACAGGGTGTACAGTACTGTTAGTGCTATCTCTGTCTATGTATAACTTTAACATATTTACATGACATAACTGTTTGTGTTTACGCCTGCCAGGAGTCTGAGTTACATAAGTAAGGTCACTTAATTTCTTTTCAATGACATAAGGACCATAATATCTAGCCTTAAGTGGATTACCAGGAATAGGCAGAAAAGCCAGTACCTACCAAGTTTGAAACTTCGTTTAAGGGCATGTTTATCGTAGGTTATTTTCATACATTTTTGTGCTGACTTTAAATTTGACATGGCCAAATCACATGCTTTAGTCAACCTGGTGCGAAGGTCCGACACATATGGTAAGAGACTACATGAGTCCAGATCACTGTCTATGAACTTTTCCTTCAACAGTTTAAGTGGTCCTCTAACTGTATGATCAAAGACTAATTCAAATGAACTAAAGACTCTCTAACAGCAAACAGTTAACAGATGTATGCCTTCATCCCAGTCTTTCTCAGTGTCAAAACAATAAGTCCTAATCATGTTCTTTAATGTCTGGTGAAATCTTTCTAATGCGCCTTGGCGTTCTGGGTGGTATGCAGATGATTTGTACTGCTTTATTCCCAATTCATGCATGACTTGTTGAAAGATTCCTGACATGAAATTAGATCTCTGATCAGACTGGGGTCGGCCGACTAGTGTGAAAAACTTAACTAAGGCCTTAACAATAGTTTTTGTCTTAATATTCCGTAAAGGAATGGCATGAGGGAACCTGGTTGAAGCACACATGATTGTTAACATGTATTGATTGCCTGACTTTGTTTTTGGTAATGGACCAACACAATCTATAATCACCCTACCAAATGCTTCCTCAAATGCAGGGATTGGTTGTAGAGGGGCCTTTGGTATGGTTTGGTTTTCCTACCATTTGACATGTGTGGCATGACCTACAAAATTCCGTAACATCTTCCTTTAAATTTGGCCAATAAAAATGATTTAGAATTTTGTAATATGTTTTATTAACACCTAAATGGCCTGAAAGAGGTGTTTCATGGGCTAGTCTGAGGATATCTGAACGATATGAATTTGGTACTACAATCTGATACTTAACTGCCCACTCATCATCAGGTGACACATCTGGCGGTCGCCATTTGCGCATAAGAACACTATTCTTACAAAAGTAACACACAGGCTCTTGAATTACATCACACTCATCTATTGCCCTGTCAAACAACTTGGAAATGTCCTTGTCACTATGCTGTTCATTAACCAGTTGTGATTTTGAAATTTTGCCATTAGAACATTCCAATTTGCTATCAAAATGTGGCTTATCAGCCTCATTTAAACAGTCACACAAATGTGTCGGCCAAACAAACGTCATCGATGACGTCATCTTTAAGAGACTTTCCAGACTCCTCAGCCAATTTACTCATGGTTCTAGTAACTGCACAAGCAGGATACAAACCTTGAATTTCGTCCTCAACTGGATCATGGATCTGATCCAAACAAGGCTTGTCAGTTACAGTCGGGTTAACCCTGACCTTATCCTCCGCAAGATCATTACCAAGAAGTAACTGAACACCCTCAAATGGTAAACTACCTTTAAAACCCACCGTAACAGGTCCAGAAATCAAGTCGGAAGACAGATGAACGTTATGTATAATTTATAGAATCTACCCTTTAATCAGGATATTACTGCCTGCAGATGAAGAGTCAGAAAACGGCAAAGTATCTGTCAACGAAAGAGACTGGGACGCGCTCGTGTCTCGCAAAAGCTTCACAGGAGTAGCATTAGAAAAATCACTTGAAAGTGACACAAAACCATGGTTCAAAAATCTCCATAACAGGATTTGAAAAACTGACAACCTTATCCTTGATAGAACTAATAGGAACAGTGTCCTTGGCCATCTTAACGTCATATACATTATGAACGTCACTAACCTGCTTGGGTATAGATCTTGAAGTGAGGAAACCACTAGGCTTTTGAAAGGCCTGATCTCGTCTTCTTTTCAATTTAAAACAATTAGCCATTAAATGGCCGTCCATCTTACAATAGCTGCAAACGGGAGACTTATTTTGAGTGTTAAAAGTGGGTGACTAAGACTTTGTGTTTGGCCTTTGACCTTTGTAACTGGGGTTAAAAGTTTTAAGCCCTGAGAAAGAACTGGGTTCGTTACCTGAGAGAATAGACTGGAATGAACTTGACTTAAAAGCATTGACAAATGACAATTTGTGTGTCGGAGCGTATACGTCAGCAAATCGTGCTTCTTGATCTAAAGTGTTGGCATTCTTTTCATCAAGAAATGTTCTAATATCACCATGGATACACCATTTAAATTCCTCTACCAGCATAAGCTGTCTAAGGCTTTTAATTGGTTGTCAATTTTAACTGAAGCACACAACCTATCAAATAACTTCTTTTGAACGAGCAAATTCTACAGGAGTCTGAGATTTTTCTTTTTCACAACTACGAAACTTTTGTCTATAGGCTTCAGGAACTAATTCATAACCTTTAAGGATTAAATCCTTCACTGTATCATAATCTGATGCTTGCTCTACCGTCATTTGAGTATAAATGTCCCTTGCCTTTCCGATCAAAACACTTTGAAGAAGTAAACTCCAATATTCTTTTGGTCAATTTAAATTTTCAGCAATTTTCTCAAAATGCAGAAAATATTTATCAACTTCTTTTTCCTGAAATGGTGGGACGAGACGTATTTGACGAGCTGCATCAAATTTTGATTGTGATTGTACAGGCGCACGTGCAGGAGGACTTGTTTGCGACTGCAATTCCATATTTTTCATTTCTAACTGAAACTGTCTTTCTTTCTCCTTCTCCTCTTTTTCTAACCTTTCTCTAATTCTATGCCTCTTTCTTTCTCTAATTTTTCTCTCTCTAACTGAAACTGTCTTTCTTCCCTTTCTCTCTCTATCTCTCTCTCCCCCCCCCCTCTCTCTCTCTCTCTCTCTAATGCTCTTTCTTTCTCTCTTTCCTCTAATTCTAACTTCTCTCTCTCTAATTCTAATTTCTTTAATTCCAGCTGATGTTGCAATTCTAATCTCCTTATTTCCAAATCATCAGTTAAATCAAAATCACTTTCATCCCAAAGTTGTTTGCTAACAAAATGTTTAATAATGAGTTTCTTAATTTCTTGCTTTCTCAAAGATGTTTTAGCTTTAATTTCTAGGAATTTACACAGCGCGAACAAATCCTCTTTGCGTAATTCGTCAAATATCTCCCGACACGGCTTTGAAGCAAACTGTGCTGGTTCAAATGACATGTTGATAGCGTACTCCCTGACTTCACAAATTTAGACAATGTATCAATTTAGAACTATGTTGCAAAGCTGATCAGCTGACAGCTATAATGTAAACAAAGCTCGCGGACAGGCCCCCAATTTCCGTCACGTCAAATTTACGATAACAGAAAAACGTAACAGAAAAGGTTTGTGAAGTCAAGGATTAACAATCAAATATTTATTTACAATACTAAAATCATATACAAATTAAGTAAGGGGCAATACAACAAATAAATGTGAAATATAGTCTTACTGTTCAATGCTATACCGGTGTATACTTCACAATCCGTGTTGACATGCACAAATCTCTTCACAGTCCGTGCCGACGTGCACAAATCACTTTTCTGTATTTTGGTAGTCCAGCACTGCTCGGTTGTTTAGAGTCCCAGTAAATGTCCAATTTCCGACAGTTCAATCACGTAGATTACACAGCAGCCAAAAGTCAATTCACAGGAGTATACAATCCAGCAGTCCGCAGCAAAGGTAACATAGAATAACGCACCCACATAAAGCCAGTTTGAATTCCCTCTCGAATAACTGAGTGTAACGCTATTTATACTTTATGCGGCATTCCAGTACATTCTAACAAATCAAGAAGCCCCTCGAATATGTATTACATCATCATCTGGCCTAGATACAATTTATAATAATCTTCTAGAAAGATCGAAGTGATTAACCCACGTAAACAAGCTTGCGTCATATATTCTAGAAGCATCCTGTCTAATAATAGACTACAATACCATGACATGGTCTATTCAACATCTCACTGCCTGAGGAAAATCCTAGTGAACGCACTAGGCGTTACGTGGAAAGATGCGATTCGGTTATCATTCCGAATTCCAATCAGCTATTCGACATACAAACTTACCTACAAAGTAACACTCAGCGCATCGGCGTGAATGATTATACCACTCAGATCAGACTTACTTTCTGAAGCAATGGGAAGTCTGTTCTATCTGGAGATTTTAATGTACCACCATCTCACAGTTCTAATTTAAACCCAACTTTACCATCCAGTCGCCACGCCGAGTACTGGTAGACTGCCTACCACATATGAACAGGGAAACCCTATGGTAACGACTAAACTCGCGCAGTTTCTCATGCAAAAAAGAACTCTTAACAAGAATCGAGAACTTTTTTACGATCAGCCCGGAAAGCACCACCTGGAAAGCCGGTTTTCCTGATATCGTTAGAGAATTAAAGGTTACTGCCATAGAGGAAATGGATCTGCTGGTAAAATGGTTAGGCCCTGAATCTGTGAAAAACGCTCCCATCTGAGAGCATCAAATGTTAATAATCCGGAAAGAGGACTCAAACTCATCTGGGACAGGTTGGATGAAAGGTTCGATTCTCCTGAGATGGTAGAAGCGGCACTCAAACTTGAACTGGAACGATTTCCGAAGCTTACTAATAAAGATCATAAACAGCTGTACGAGCTGTCATATTTTATCAGAAATAGAATTGGCCAAAGAAGAAGAGAAGATCAGGTCACTTCTAGTCTATTTTGACTCCTCATCAGGAATCATTCCAATTGTTAACAAGCTACCCTACGGTCTGCAGGAAAAGTGGACGAACCAAGCTTCGAAGTAGAAGAAGCACATTGTTTCTTTCCCTCTATTTCCATTCTTCGTGGAATTTGTACGGGAGGCGAGTCGCACTAAGAACGACCCAAGATACGCTTATGATTCAGCAGCAAACATCTTCCAGAAGAAGGATAAACTCCCTACAAGGTCTGGAAATTCAAGGATCAGCATTTCGTTAAAGAAAACAGAGGTCTCTCAATAATTTGTAGACAATGATGTTTGAACAACCAGAAAATGTCCGTCACACAAAACGAACCATTCGCTTAATGAGTGTCAAGCTTTCCGTACCAAAACTCTAGAGGATCGAAAGAAACTCCTCAAGGAATATGGTGTATGTTTCCGATGCTGCTCCTCAGCTAAACATGTCTCAATCATGCAAGAATACCAAAAAATGTGCAGAATGTAGTAGTGATCAGCATGCAACAGCACTGCATGTAGACAAGGCAACTACGGTGAGACTTTAACCCTTCCCCAGAGGGACTAGTGGTTGGCGGGAAAAGGGCTGATCTTTCATTGGTGAATTTTAAATGCACACACATATGTGGAAGCAAATCCAGTGGAAGATGTTGTAAGAACGTCCTTGTCAACGTATACCGTAGATGATTCCCAGAGAAATCAAAACGGATGTACGCCATTTTAGATGAGCAGAGTAATATATCTTTAGCTCGGTCAGACTTCTTCGATCTGTTCGACGAACATGGTCAAAGTACTCCATACACTATCGTCTTGCAATGGACTCGTACAAACCTCTGGTCGCCGTGCCAAAGACTACGTAGTTCAAGCTCTAGATGCCAGCTGACAAGTAGAATTGCCCGTTGTGGAATGCGATCAGATTCCAGACATTGGAGAAGAAATACCAACCCCAGAGGTTGTATTTTGTCACTCCCATTTGGCGGGCATTGCGAAATCGATACCCCCAGTAGATAAGAACTCTCAAATTTTATTACTGATTGGTCGAGACGTTCCTGTTTCACACCATGTGTTGTCTCAACTCATAGGCCCACACAACTCTCTTTGCGCTCAAAGATTGCTCACAAACCGGACTATACTGTCAATAAAACATTTGTTTTGAAGAATGGACGACCGTCTCTCTTTGCACTGTGCATTAACGAACTGGACATGAGAGACGGACAAGTGCCAGCACAAAGTATTGTAGACAGTTGGCGTCATAGGTTTCCATAACAACTGAAACTGACAATAAAATAGGGACATCAGTGAAGGACAGGGAATTCCTCCAAGTCATGGACGAAGGATTCGTCAAAGGGTCGGAGGGAAATTGGGTGGCTACCTTACCATTCAGAAAACCCCGTCGATGTCTACCAAATAACAAGGGACAAGCAATCAAACGTGCCAGGACACTTCATGACAGTCTAATGACTAATGCGGTCAAACGACAGCATTTTTTTCGACTTCATGCAGAAGATTTTTGACGCTGGACATGCAGAATGAGCACCATCGATGAAACCGAAAGAGGAATTTTGATATCTCCCTCTGTTCGGAGTTTACAACACATATAAGGGAAGTGGAAAGAGGTGCCGACATACTGACAGAGTCACATGGCTTCACAGTATAGTATTCTGGTTAACCTATTCTAAAGCACATACCAATAATCTAACGATTCGTGATATGTGTTGTATCTCAGGTACGCTTTTATTGTACCTGTTCATGTGGCAACTTGGATGACATGACCACATGGCCCCTAGCACCGGCATAAGCGTTATTAGATACAAATTCAGAGAGCTGTGATGGAAATGCTCTGACAGCTCGTATATTGGTAATTGGTGAGCTGTGTCGCTGTGACAACTCGTACACTGGGGATTGGTGAGCTGTATCGTCGTCAGATGAAAATGACGGCATTTAACACACAAGACTAGTCTGTAAGGCCCGATCATCACCCGAAAAAACTGGATCAGATCAGAGGTGTTTTTCATTCTTCTGCGAACCATGAAGGAGTTTCGCTCAATGACGTCTTACTAATAGGACCTGATCTAACAAACAGTCTTTTGGGCATCTTGCTACGTTTCCGGAAGGAACCCATATTGCAGTTACGGCAGACATCGAACGAATGTTCTATAACTTTCACGTCCGGGAAGATCAAAGGAACTATTTGAAATTTCTAGGGTACCAAGACAATGATTTCAACAATGACTAGGTTGAGTTTGCAGCCAATCTCCAGCTCCAACTGTAGCCACAGCAATGACTTGGTTGACTACCGGGATGCTCTACATTTGTTTGCAGCCCATCTCAAGCTGTAGCCACATATGGGTTACGGAAGGCAGCAGAGGTAGGGCGAGAGGAATTTGGTCAAGACGTCGTGGACTTCGTTAACAGAGACTTCTATTGATGTCACTTCCAATGGCTCAGCAGGCCATAGATTTGTTGAAGAGAAAACAGCAAGCCTTGGACACAGGCGGTAACACACGATTGGAGAAAATCATCTCTAACAGTCAGGAGGTAATCGAAGCGTTCTCACTTAATGATGATGCTAAAGATCTCAAGAACCTCAACTAAGGTACAGATACGATTCCCCTTCAACGCAGTCTAGGACTGTCATGGGACCTGAGAACCGATTCGATAACGTCCCAAGTTTCCTCGATGCAGCAACGCGGTCGACACCCGCCACTGATATGGATAGCAGTAGCTGGCTTCTTGGTCCATTTCAGTCTCCTGAACGAACCTCGGACGGATCATTTCCGCTCTACAGCCCTGAGGATGTGTAACATGGGTAAATTGACAGGTTACATAATCGTGAACAGGGATAGGTAGGAATGGTCAGTACAAGGACATGTTTCTATGTACCTTGTCTGATAATGCTAGTTTGCACTTGTGGTCAGTATGTTATCTGGTATCTCTCTCAAGCAAGTAAACAGGTTGCTTACTCAATACACCCACACTGGGTTATAGAGGGCAGCTATGGGATTAATGACCAAGATTAATTGGCCTGAGAGTAGGAATATTTTGGAGAACTATTTTACTGCCATAACATCTAGCTCTGTTGTTGATGGTTGCCGGGTTTTAGGCAGATATATGTAGTGGATACACCTTTAGGTGACTCATATATTGGTTTACTCATACATCGCGTTCACAAGTTACCTCAGTGTGTTCCTTATCAAGGACCTGAGGATTATTTGCTGTCGCGTAATGTGAGTGATAGGGTTTCCAAAATTTGGTTAAAATGACCAGTACCGGGGTTTGAGACTGACATGTGCATTCGGTTGGGGCATTGACCATGCCGCCAGCATCTGATGGTTGCATTCCCTGGCCTGGGAGATTTGGTTGGCCATGGTGTTTCCCCGTTTCTAGCCTGTGGGAATGGAATGCTTATCTGGAGATGACCCAATGGACAATGTTGATCTTTGCCATCCACTGATTTAATATGCAGGGGTTTTTGTGTATTCATTTTTCTTTATGGAGCTTGTTTTTTTATGGAAATCTTAGTTTTATTATCCCTTTTGATATTTGATTTTGTTTGTATGGCATTGTGGCGCTATAGTAGTGCTGAAGTTAGAAATGCCTCCATATTGTGATGGATAATGAAATAAGTAGGATGTTACTTTTGTTTTTCTTGCATTTCTTTTCACTGAATGCAGATATTGGTTTTGAGATAGCCTTTGTTGTCAGGATTTATCTTCCTTTCAGTTTATAACTAGGCAAAGTGTATGGCATATGAGACCATGATGAAGAAGTTATGTGCTGTACTCGGGATGACAGGAACAATTGCATAAGTTGAAGGACGGTCAATGTTGAGTGCCTATCTATCTCTTTAAGTCAAATACAGGCCACCTACTCTATTTGCATCTCACTAGGATGATAGAGGTGGTATAGTCGCCTGGGTCTGGTATTTAAGGGTTTGACTGTAAAGAGATGAGTAAGAATAAGTCTTACAGTGCGCATCAGGTTTACTTCTCAGCGATATCCCATCAATGGGAACTGGGGATTATATGCTGTTGTGTTGGGTTGAAGATAGGGCTCTTCATTTGTTTATCAGACCGTTTCGCTGACCTTGAAGAAGGGTGTGTGCCTGCTAACTGGGTTCATGCACATATGTGCATGGACATTAAAGGGGCATTTTAATGAGTTGTTACCTGTTCATTTTAGTTTTGCCACGTATGGTTACTTTTTACAGGAAGTCATATGTTATGAAAATTAGATGAGAACATCAGTTAGATTGTCTGTAAGGAACCATCAAGTCATTGAAAAGATATGTGCATTGTTGTTCGTGTACATTGATTTGTAGTATTTTGTAGTTTGTCTTTTGACTTTGGTAGAGGTTTTTTTTTATGTTATTCTCTTCTTAGCCATGGGATTTGGAGGAATAAGTCTGAATCATAATATTACTGTGTTGCATTGTTCATAGCAGTGGTGAGAACATAGACCACATTGAGTACCCTTTTTCCCCAAAGTAATTCTTTCTGTTAGATTTCAAGGAACAAATAATGATGCTCCGTGTCGTTAGGTTCAGGTGTTACTGGCATTTGTTTTTATGGAAGTTGCCGAGGACGTCAACTTAAAAGTGGGGGTGATTGTAACATGGGTAAATTGACAGGTTACATAATCGTGAACAGGGATAGGTAGGAATGGTCAGTACAAGGACATGTTTCTATGTACCTTGTCTGATAATGCTAGTTTGTACTTGTGGTCAGTATGTTATCTGGTATCTCTCTCAAGCAAGTAAACAGGTTGCTTACTCAATACACCCACACTGGGTTATAGAGGGCAGCTATGGGATTAATGACCAAGATTAATTGGCCTGAGAGTAGGAATATTTTGGAGAACTATTTTACTGCCATAACATCTAGCTCTGTTGTTGATGGTTGCCGGGTTTTAGGCAGATATATGTAGTGGATACACCTTTAGGTGACTCATATATTGGTTTACTCATACATCGCGTTCACAAGTTACCTCAGAGTGTTCCTTATCAAGGACCTGAGGATTATTTGCTGTCGCGTAATGTGAGTGATAGGGTTTCCAAAATTTGGTTAAAATGACCAGTACCGGGGTTTGAGACTGACATGTGCATTCGGTTGGGGCATTGACCATGCCGCCAGCATCTGATGGTTGCATTCCCTGGCCTGGGAGATTTGGTTGGCCATGGTGTTTCCCCGTTTCTAGCCTGTGGGAATGGAATGCTTATCTGGAGATGACCCAATGGACAATGTTGATCTTTGCCATCCACTGATTTAATATGCAGGGGTTTTTGTGTATTCATTTTTTTTTCTGGAGCTTGTTTTTTTTTATGGAAATCTTAGTTTTCTGGTATTCATTTGTCCTGATATTCTGGATATGAATAAACTCATGTATATATCACACCCTCAATCCCGGACTTGCGTGAATTTATAAGGGCGATGGATTTCGTGACCTTACAGATGATTAAGAAAATACGGCCACAGATTATCACGCTTGAACCCAATGTGTCAAAGACTGACTTTCTTGGAGTAGGGGTTCCAGAGATTTTCTTCTCGGAGGAGACAAGTTAAAACAGATATATCAGAACAAAACTGGCTGCAGTCGCATAGGTGGCACATATGCCCCAAATCCAACAAACTGAAAATCTATACCGACACAGAATTTGGATCATGAAACAAGTACAATCTGAGGTATACAGCAAGGAGATTGTATCGTGAACAAAAGAGCCTTGCCCAAGAATAGCCCGATTTGTGCTCCCATTCTGGACAAAGATGGGGTGCTCAGAGTTGGAGAGCATCTCAATAGATCCTGTCTGGAAGTCGAAGGGAAGAATCCCATCTTTATCCCTGTAAAGCAGCATGTAGCGACGTTGCTAATCCGCCATCACCATGAAACTGTACTATATCAAGGTCGTCACTTCACCGAATTAAGGGGCAATTAGGACTGCAGGTCTGTAGATATTACTGGCATCAGTCTCATCGTTATGCCATAAGTGTGTTAAATGTAGGAAGCTGAGAGTCGTGGTATATCAACAAAAAATGGCAGACTTCCCACCAGAACGTCTAACTCCCGCACCACCGTTTACCTATGTAGCAGTCGATACCTTACTGTCACTGGAATATAGTCGCTCATCGCACTAAAGGAGGAACCGCCAGCCAATAAACGTTGGGCCATCATCTTCTCGCTTCTAGTTACCAGAGTCATACACATTGAAGTGGTTGAGGATATGAGCGCCTCAGCATTTATCAACGCACTTCGAAGATTTCTAGCAATCAGGGGAAAGGTAAAACAATTTAGGTCCGATCGCGGCACGAATTTTATCGGTTCCACTAAACGATCTGAGGATCGACGCAATCAACGTGGAAGATGAGTCTGTGCGAGGGTTCCGTACGATAAGGGTGTTGAATGGATTTTTAATTCACCGCATTCGTCCTACATACATGGGCGGCAGCTGGGAACGTATGATTTGGGGTTACTAGGCGGATTTTAAACTCCATGCTAACTGATGGAGCAGCCAAAAATCTTACTTTTGGACGTACTCATCACCTTTATGGCAGAGGTATATGGCAAGCCAAAGTGCTTTTTATTCCGAATTTCCGATATCGGGAATTCAATTCCCGATATCGGAAATTCAGTGACAATTTTCGATATCGGAAATAGAATTTCCCATATCGGGAATTCAATTTCCGATATCGGGAATTCAATTTCCGATATCGAGAATTCAATTTCCGATATCGGGAATTCAATTTCCGTTATCGGAAATAGAATTTCCCATATCGGAAATTGTCACCGAATTTCCGATATCGGAAATGAAAGCCTGAAAGCTTTACAAAACCTAGGGGTGCATTCCACACCTAAATCTGAAGCTGAATCTGAAACCTAAATGATGTGCGGCTAAAAACAGGCATGGGTTCGGATCTTCGACCATAAATAGATGTAAAATCTTTAACAAAAACCTTGTAAACGTATATATTTTCTAAATGGGCACACTCGTGCCATTATTTCAGGGGACTTGTGAGCTATTGAAATTGAAAAGGAAAGACGTGCAATCCTCCTTAGCCCTTCTTCAACTTTTTCTGAAAAACATGAAATGATTTTCTTTTTATGTATGTTAAAGTGTTTCCCGTCCAAAGGACAATTTAATATGGCGAAAAAAATAGGAGGTCGACCTACTCGTTTTTTGTAAAATTTTATCGCCATAGAGGAATCATGATTTTCGCTCCCAGAAAAAGTGCGGATTTTGGTCCTCCAGATATTCAATTCCGGACACGATTAACTCTGTAGTGGCGAGTGGGTGCGATCAACAAGCAATTGTTATATCCTCGTTTGGAGAAATGGTTACGTTCAGCAGGGTGATACTATAGATATCAGTTAGTAGAAAGGTAAGAAGAATTACCTTGCTGTCAAAATCGGGCGATCTTCCTTATTATAAAATTAGGGAGGGACCACTTTGTACGAAACCGTGGCAAGTGTGGAGTGCACCCTAGAGTTGCAATTCCCGATATCGGAAATTCAATGACAATTTCCGATATCGGGAATTGCATTTCCGATATCGGAAATTGAATTTCCGATATCGGGAATTGAATTTCCGATATCGGGAATTCAATTTCCGATATCGGGAATTCAATTTCCGATATCGGGAATTGTCTCCGAATTTCCGATATCGGAAATTGCAATTCCCGATATCGGAAATTCAATTTCCGATATCGAAAATTCTAATTTCCGATATCGGGAATTGCAATTTCCGTTATCGGAAATTGAATTTCCGATATTGAATTTCCGATATCGGAAGAATTTTCGATATCGGAAATTGAAGGTCATGAATTTCCGATATCGGAAATTTTAATTCCGATATCGGGAATTCAATTCCCGATATCGGAATTTCTCGAATAAAAAGCACTTTGGCTTGCCATAGAGGTATATGCCAGTGTGAACGCCCGTCCTATAGTTCCAGTTTCAAATGACCCCGAATCTCCATTCATCCTCACGCCGAACACCATGCTAACCCAGAAATTTGACCAGTCTATTGAACCCTTGACTCATTATGACCAAAAAGATGTACAGAACGCAAAGGAAGAGAGTTCAGTTTTTGGCCGACGTTTTCTGCAAATGTTGGAGGCAAGAATATCTCCACACTCTACAGCCGAGACATAAGTGGAAAGACAACCAACCCAACATCAAACCGGATGCTGGAGCTGACGACAAAGTCCGGAAAGCTGCTGTTCGTATCGTCAAAGGAGACAAGACTGTCTCTTATACTCCTCCTTTCTTAGAAATGGTTCTTCTATTGTCAAATGAATGTCTTGACCATATGCCTTTTATCATAACTCTGATTTTATGATGCTTCAGTGAACCATCATGCGGGTAGTGTGCTGTAATATAAATCATCCGAACGCATGGCACGACCATACGTAGAAACTTCTGCTCATAGCCATGCGGTAACGGGTGATATCTGAGTGTAATAGGGCGTTTCCCAAATGGTCACATGCGATTGGTCCCGTGAGACCCGACATCGGCGTAATCACATTCACAAAATGAAGGCACACCTCCAGAAAGCGATCGATTGAAATGATCTCTTGGTGGGCCTCGAAGTGCCCCCATCACAAAATAAAAATCATATCATCTTCCTGTGAACTGCCGCCGATTTTATTTTTTTCTAATATGTTAGGCCGTTTGTAATAAGATTTTTCTTAAGAAAAACAAAGAAGCATGCTCCATTAGAGTGAGAAATAAAATAGCTAATTCGCACAACTACGGTTTGGTCTCCCACAGTCTTGCGCCTCGAGCACTTAAGTGCAATCGACATGTCTCACGTCTGAGATTCCCAGGTCAAAATATTTGAATTCGGATAATTTCATTGGCTCGTTTAAATAGAGCGGGCATGCGACTTGATGCTTGGGGAAGCTGACATGGGGCGAAATACACGGAGAACGAGCCATTGGGCTAAGGGTAGTGTTAAGTGGAACGTGAAATGCCCTTAGCAAGCTAAGATGGACTAAGCGTGCGCTCTGTGTATGGGTATTCGAACTCTTCTGTGTTAGAGGTGCGTTTTCGGATATCCTGCTGTTACTCGAAATCTGGGACTGGGTGAACAAGTTCGCTACCACTTGTTCTCTTTGCTTCTTTGAACCCGCAGCTACCACATCGTGAGTTAGGTTTATTATGTAAAGTTCACACACAATAGAATTTACCCTGCGTGCTTAAGGACAACTCAAAGATTGATGAATATTCTTACCCGGACAAATGCAGTGTGTGTTAACAACACCACCATTATTATAGACGTAACAGTCTGACAGTATATGTTCTTCTGTCGTTTGTCTAGATAACTGAACATAGGATATCTTAGTTGTTAATGATATTTTGCCTACAACTTGTCGGTGATATGCTCCATACCTGTAAGAGCGTTTTAATACTGTTTGTTACAAGCTATTATTTAGCTGAAACTGAAATTAATCTGTCTATCTGCATGTCAATCTGCATCCGCTCAGATATTGTAATGTAGGGGAGACTACTCTTACCGACATATTGTAAAGATAACCTTAAAGAGCTGTAACACTGATATATGGTTTATATCGGTTTATTAATTTCCTTTTTGTTTGTTTACAGTCCTTTACCAGATAAACATTAACAGTGTTTCCATATACAAATAAAGGACCGTGCGAACATAACTCCCCCCTGGTGTTGTGCATTGCATTGGTGGAAACCGTTAAGGGGTTAGCTGTCTGCTATCTATCAGAAGAGAGGCAGAACATGTGATATAGTCTTTAAGCATCCCAGTCAATTCAGACGTCACCAAAATGTCATTCATGGAACACGCTCATCACTCTCGAGACCGGGTATTTTAGTTCCCATGGAGATGCATCTTCCAATTGAAGAACTCATGAAGGTCGATCCGCCGCCCCGAATTGGAGAGCTGATGGAGATTGATCCCAGTGTCTAGGAGCCCTTCCATCTCCCTTGCCTGCCTACCAATGGGGGAGGTAAGAGCTCGGAGCTCTAGTATCCCGGACTGCCCGAAGACGCTTAGGACAAATGGATTAGAGCAAAATGGTCGAAGATTGAACTTTCTGTAATGGCGGCTTCTGATTGGACAAGAGCATACTTGAATTGTAGACATACCAAACGCGGCTCTCCTAGCTTGGGTATAGTGTAACATCGGGGAGAATAAACTATATGAAAACTTGTGAACGTGTTGATTCATCTTTCTCTCATTTGTCTGCATCATGGCAATAAGCGCGTAGCCGTAAGAGATTAGCTATAGAAGATGTTATGGTGTCTCACTGTGTTAAGACAGGCATTCTGCAGTGCCATCACCACCAGCATCACTACGATGATGACTACCACTGTGACCACCACCACACACAGACACACACACACACACACACACAACCACCACCACCACTACCACCACTCACTCACTTACTCACGCACTCAACCCCATTCCTCCTCCTCCGCCGCCGCCTCCTCCTCCTCCCCACACGCACACAAAGGTAACTCTACCAGGTACCCAGAGCAAACATGGCTCCATATTCTCAAACACGCTCTTTTGCACTCCCGAAACTCCCTTTCTCTACTCGAGTGCCCAGGTGAATATCGCTCCAAGTCTGACTCTACTGGGCAAGAGAGAATATGAAAGATGCACATCAAATGACGGCCTCTGATTGGACAGGAGCAGCCGTCGATGCATCTGTTAGGGAGTTAAAATAGACGTTGAGGCGTTGCGTGGGGATTTTCCTTCTCTTGCTGCATGCATTGCTATGCAAATAACCTTGAAGTTCCTGGGGCATAATGGGCACCTCCAAAAGTGCCCTTTCTCTACTACACATCAGCGCATATGTACGCGTCAGTCGGACTCTACCCGACAAGATCTATAAATAGTACATGGTTTCCCCCAGAAAATTCCCCGAAGAATTTACCCTGACTTTATAGAGCGATGACTTAGTAACTCTGATTCAAGCGCTCTCAAAAACTGTAACAAATTCCAAGATGGCAGCTCTGGTGATGTCTAAAAATAAGCTATTTTGTGGATGATTCTCAGACAGATTTTTGCGATTTTTTTAAAACAAATTAATTTTTTTTTTAATTAAACTGCCTGATAAATTAGTTTTCTTAGTTTTGGAGCACCAGAGAAAAGTTCACTTGGGGGGGGGCTGAACCCAAATAATTCCGTGCAGAACTCTACACTCATCCCAGTCTGTGTAACACTTCAATGTTCAGTTTTCCATTTCGTAAACTTGAACTCGGCTTTCCATCTGAACAAAATGAAAGTGCAAACATGGAAACCTTGACACCTTCCCCGTATTCGAGATTTCCATCTGGCAAAATTGGAAACAGAAAGATGGAAAGCTCGATAACAATATGCAAGAACTGAATATTGAGAAAAGCGGGGTGATATTCTTATATGACATCATTTAATTTGAAATACAAAAGAGGATAGTTGTGTGTGGCTTCTCAATCTCGTATGGATTGATATTAAATCTTTCATAACTTGAAACAGGAGATATTTCCTAATATGAACGTTTTCTGGTCCATATGAACATGACCTTTGACATCGAAATAAATTAGCATTCTTCTCTGCCGCATTGGCATAGTATACCCAAAGATTGATACCAATTAATATACTGGAACTAGAGATTTTCCATTTTTGCCGGATTTCAGGCCTAAGTGACCGGAATCTTTTGGCAAGAGGTTCTTTGTTCAATTGGCAAGGTTTGTGGTAGCAATCCATAACCTAGAACTGGAAATATCACGTGGACAAAAATAAGGTAACAGACTGGCATGCCGTTTTTGGTATTTTTGGTTTATTTTTGATATCAACAAATATATTTTTTATTTGAAAAAGTCTTTTTTTGATATAAAAAAAATCAAAAATAAACTTTTATTATATATATGTATTTGAATTTTTATATAAAAAAATGACATCAAAATAGGAATTGTTGATATAAAAACGGCGCACATTTAGGCTCACACATTTTTAATATATATATATAAAAAAGATTTCTTTGTCATTCAAAATAAGCGGATTAATACCAAAACGGCATGTTATTACAGATGGAAGGAAATCGTTATCACAATATTCGACCTGGTTTATCAATAGAAAAACCCCTCCAGCTGTTTGTAATATAACAATTCATTGAAATCGTTCATCGATGGGCAGTTAAGTTACACTGGGCTATGGGTAACCTGGTTTTTCTATTGAGATGATCCGGCCGGACGGCCGGCCGTCCGTCCGTGCGTGCGTGTCCGGTCTATATCTGGGACACTTTTCTATCTATAGTTCTAATTTTTGGTGAGTGGATACCCTATGGGGAGACGATGTGTCACGTACCAAAATGAAGGTCGAGGTCAGAGGTCAAAGGTCACTGGCCTAAAAAAACAGGAAATCACTGAACTGTTCGTGTCTCCGGTCTATATCTGTGAACGTTTTCTATCCACAGTTGCAGTTTTTTGTGAGTGGATATGCCAGGTGTAGACGATGTGTCGCGTACCAAAATTGAGGTCGCGGTCAGAGGTCAAAGGTCACTGGCCTAAAAAAACAGGAAATCACTGAACTGTTCGTGTCTCCGGTCTATATCTGTGAACGTTTTCTATCCACAGTTGCAGTTTTTTGTGAGTGGATATGCCAGGTGTAGACGATGTGTCGCGTACCAAAATTGAGGTCGCGGTCAGAGGTCAAAGGTCACTGTTGCCTAAAATCAGGAAATCATTGATCATTGACAGTTTTCCATCTACAGTTTTAATTTTTGGTGAGTGGATGCCCTAGGGGGAACAATGTGTCGCATACCAAATGTAGGTCGAGGTCAGAAGTCAAAGGTCAGTGTGACCTAAAAATCAGGAAATCATTAAAAATTACCAATTTTTATACGCCCGCCAAAAGGCGGACGTATTAGGTGATGGCGGTTTCCGTCCGTGTGTCCGTCTGTCCGTCTGTCGTGTCCGGCCTATATCTGAGACAGTTTTCTGTCTACAGTTCTAATTTTCGTTGAGTGGATACCCTATGGGGAGACGATGTGTCGCGTACCAAAATGAAGGTCGAGGTCAGGGTCAAAGGTCACTGGCCTAAAAAAAAACAGGAAATCACTGAAGTGTTCGTGTCCGGTCTATATCTGTGAACGTTTTGTATCGACAGTTGCAATTTTTTGTGAGTGGATACGCCAGGTGGATACGATGTGTCGCGTATCAAAATTGAGGTCGAGGTCAGAGGTCAAAGGTCACTATTGCCTAAAATCAGGAAATCATTGATTGACAGTTTTCTATCTACAGTTCTAATTTTTGGTGAGTGGATGCCCTAGGGGGAACGATGTGTTGCATACCAAATGTAGGTTGAGGTCAGAGGTCAAAGGTCAGTGTGACTGAAAAATCAGGAAATCATTAAAAATTTCTTTTGTTTTGTGAGTGGATTCAATAGGAGGAAATGAAGTGTCGCATACCAAAATATAGGTCAAGGTCGAAGGTCAAAGGTCACTGTCGCCAAAATCAGGAAATTATTAAAAATAACATTTCTTTGTATCAGTAGATTCATTAGGGGGACACCATGTGTAAATATCAAAATGTAGGTCAAGGTCAAAGGTCAAGGTCACTGTGACCCCAAAATCGTTAAATGGTTAAAAATCATGATTTTTTTTAGCTGATTGAGAAATTACGGGTAGCCGTTTTGTCATGTACCAAACTTTAGATCCAGGTTAATAGTCCAGATCACTGTGACCCCAGAATCAAGATCAAAGATCAGTGTGACGTAAAAATCCGGATCAGTGTGACGTAAAAATCAGGAAATCATTAAAAATTACTAATTTTTGTGAGTGGATTCAATAGAGGGAAATTAAGTGTCGCATACCAAAAACTAGGTCAAGGTCAAAGGTCACAGGTCACTGTGACCCCAAAATCAGGAAATTATTAAAAATAACATTTTTTTGTGTCAGTAGATACATTAGTCGGACACGATGTGTCACATACCAAAATGTAGGTCAAGGTCAAAGGTCAAGGTCACGGTGACCCCAAAATCGTGAAATTCTTTGCGTCCATTGAGAAATTACGAGGAGACGATTTATCATGTACCAAAATTTAGATCAAGGTCAATAGTCAAGGTCACTGTGACTCCAGAATCAAGAAATCTTTCAAAAGTTTTTTTTGGTGTCAGTAGATACATTAGGGGGACATGATGTGTCATGTAACAAAATGTAGGTCAAGGCCGAACGTCAAGGTCACTGACCCTCAAAATCATGATTGATAAAACTCATGATTTTTTTCTGTCCATTGAGGGAAGACAATGTGTCGTGTACCAAAATTTAGGTCAAGGTCAAAGGTCAATGTCACTGTGACCCCAAAATCAGGAAATCATCACAAGTCACATTTTCATGTCTGTCGAAGACGAGGTCATGTAATGCGATGTTGCGTTCTATCCATTCATCCATTTAACAGTTGTTGTCCATGCGATAACTCTATAGTTTCATTCTCAGAAGCACAAAATTGTTGACCTTTCTCTGGATTGCTAGCTACCAATTGGAATCAAGGCTATTAAAGTGATCGTAAACCCTCAAGTAAAGTTTCCATCAAATGAAAGACCATTGCAAACAGTGTGGAAAAATATTTATCTTAATTTTTTACGATTTTATTACACAGAGTAAACTGCAATTAAAGCATGCTATTCTATGGTGGTCTGTTGCAATCATATTTAGGTCCAGTGACGTCACACTGTCTTAATATATATATTTCAAACTTTGTATGCACTTTCCAATGCTTGATTCAAGCTTAAGGTATGTATACTTTGAGTTTCAACACTGACTCACTGTTCCAATATGCATGTTCCAAAATCTGGAAAATTAAATGCAAGATTCAAATTGACTTGACACTCATGAGTCACCATCTCCCAGATTTTGGTGAAACATGCACATTGGAACAGTGAGTCTGTGTTGAAACTCAAAGTATACACACCTTAAGCTTGAATGAAGCACTGGAAAGTGCATACAAAGTTTGAAATATATGTATTAAGACAGTGTGACGTCACTGGACCTAAATATGATTGCAACAGACCACCATAGAATAGCATGCTTTAATTGCAGTTTACTCTGTGTAATAAATTCGTAAAAAATTAAAATAAATATTTCCCCACACTGTTTGCAATGGTCTTTCATTTGATGGAAACTTTACTTGACGGTTTACGATCACTTTAAACAAACTTGAAATTTGAACCAATGTAATTCCAGATATACGGGCGTATATTGAAGCCCCTTGGGCTCTTGTTTGTGAGTGAATTCAACAGGCGGAAATGAAGTGTCGCATACAAAAAATTAGGTCAAGGTCAGAGGTCACTGTGACCCCAAAATGAGGAAATTATTAAAAATAACATTTTTTTTGTCAGTTGATACATAAGGGGGATACGATGTGACACATACCAAAATGAAGGTCAAGGTCGCTGTGACCCCAAAATCGTGAAATCGTTAAAAATCATGATTTTTGTGTCCATTGAGAAATTACGGGGAGACGGATTGTGATGTACCAAAATTTAGGTCAAGGTCAAAGTCACTGTGACCCCAAAATCAGGAAATCATTAAAAATCATGATTTTTT
Source organism: Hanleya hanleyi (assembly GCA_036873755.1). Taxonomy (NCBI): domain Eukaryota; kingdom Metazoa; phylum Mollusca; class Polyplacophora; order Lepidopleurida; family Hanleyidae; genus Hanleya; species Hanleya hanleyi. Next base: position 27,656 of record JAVTVY010016337.1, read on the forward strand.
GTGTCCATTGATACATTGAGGGAAGATGATGTGTCGTGTACCAAAATTTAGGTCAAGGTCACTGTGACCCTAAAATCAAGAAATCATTAAAAGTCGCATTTTCATATGCCTGTCGAAGACGAGGTCGTGTAATGCGATGTTGCGTTCTGTCAATTCATCCATTAACATTTGTTGTCCATGCGATATTTCTGGTTTCAAGGTATGGATTGGTACCAAACTTTGAGTATACCTTACTCGCATGGCAAAGAGGAGCCATACATTTGAGAACAATTTGTCAAAGGTCAAGGTCACAGTCCCCCAAAAGTGAGTCAAGTTTAGCTGATTATATGTGTTAGGTTGGAAAATTCTTTCCCCTGCATGTATATGGTATTGTCCTGTGGAGTTGTCTCCCATGTTTGAAACGGCTACATTTAGTTAAACTGTTGTGAAATAAAAACCACACATTTACTAATTTAACGGGGAGAGGGATCCTTTATGATGTGTATTAACTCGAGAAGAAAGGTTTACTTCATCAGTTTCTTCTTAAAGCCCCTTGGGCTCTTGTTAGCATTTTGCTATCTATTTCGTAGAAGGCAATACGTAATGTACGAGTGAACGTACCAAAGATCTCCGGAGGCGCTATTGTTAATATTGATCACCGACTGACAGTCCGTATATTAACAACCCTGATGTATTTTAACCCGCAGTCATGTACAATTGCGATAAAGAAAAAAGAGAAAAAACAATTAAAAAAAAAAATTAAATAACTAAAAAAGCGGTACATTAATCAGTTGACTATTTTGATTACCGATCGCATTCGTTTTTTATACGCCCGCCAAAAGGCGGACGTATTATTTGATGGCGGTTTCCGTCCGTCTGTCTGTCTGTCTGTCCGTCCCTCGTGTCCGGTCTATATCCGGGACAGTTTTCTAGCCACAGTTCCAATTTTTGGTGAGTGGATACCTTACGGAGAGACGATGTGTCGCCTACCAAAATGAAGGTCGAGGTCAGAGGTCAAAGGTCACTGGCCTGAAAGACAGGAAATGACTGAAGTGTTTGTGTCCGGTCTATATCTGTGAACGTTTTCTATCCACAGTCGCAATTTTTTGTGAGTGGTTACGTTAGGTGGAGACGGTGTGTCGCGTATCAAAATTTAGGTCGAGGTCAAAGGTCACTTGCCTAAAATCAGGAAATCATTGACAGTTTTCCATCTGCAGCTCTAATTTTTGGTGAATGGATGCCCTAGGGAGGAACGAGTTGTTACATACCGACTGTAGGTCGAGGTCAGAGGTCAAAGGTGAGCGTAACCGAAAAATGAGTAAATCATTAAAAAAAAAAATTGTGAGTGGATTCAGTAGGGGAAAATGAAGTTTCGCATACAAAAAAATTAGGTCAAGGTCGAAGGTCAAAAGTCACTGATCCTGAAATCAGGAAATTATTAAAAATAACATTTTTTTGTGTCAGTAGGTACATTAGGGGGACACGATGTGTCATCTACCAAAATGTAGGTCAAGGTCAAAGGTCAAGGTCTCTGTGACCCAAAATTGTGAAATTGTGAAAAAAATCCAAAAATTTTGAGTCCATTGAAAAATTATCGGGAGCCGTTTTGAAATGTACCAAAATTTAGATCCAGGTCAATAGTCAAGGTCAATGTGACTCCAGAATCAAGGTCAAAGGTCAGTATCACCGAAAAATCAGGAAATCATAACAAAAATTGCTATTTGTGAATGGATACAATAGGGGGAAATGAAGTGCCGCATACCAAAGATTAGGTCATGGTCAAAGGTCGCTGTGACCCCAATATCAGGAAATTATTAACAGTTTGTCAAAGGTCAAGGTCACAGTCCCCCAAAACTGAATCAAATTTAGCTGACAATATGTGTTAGGTTGGAATATTCAGAGTCCTTTCCCCTACATGTATATGGCGTTTGTTCTGTGGAGTTACCTCCCATGTTTGAAACAGCTACATTTAGTTAAACTGTTGTGAAACATGGTAGTGTGACTAACGTCACAGGGCATACGAAGTAGGGTTTGGTATGATTTAAGTGTGTACTCGAGAGATGACTTGGGGGCCCTTTGTGCTACCGTGAGAGAAATTAAATAGCAGTCTCTAATTGACAGTGGGTCTTTCCCAGATGTCACCGCTGGTGAGTCACCCATCCAAGTTGACCGGGCTCAAAGTCGCTTAACTTCGGTGATTTTACGAGAACCGGTGTGTCCAACCTGATATGCCGTATCACGGAACCTTCAAAAGTCACACTGAAACATACAGCCAAGGGTTCCCGAAGGGCATGACAGTGCACTCGCTGAGCCATTAGTATATAATAAAAAAATAATTATAAATCAAATTTTCATCAGAATTCGGTCAGCTCAGAACTTAATGGTAACAATGCCCTAATGCACGTTCATGCCAAAATCAAGGTTCCAATGTCAACGGTTCTCCTTATTTTGCCGACGAAAGGATTCGGATGGACTCCCTCCCTCAGTCACTCACTCACTCACTCATTACCGGACAATTTGCAATGGGGAGAGGGGTCCTTTAGAAACATATCTGTTTATTAACTCAAGAACAAAGGTTTACTTCATCACTTTGTTCTTCCTTCATGAAAAATTCTCTCGCCCGTAAGGAATCCTTTTGCAGGAAAACTACTATTTTCTTGTGTTGTCGATTTCAGTGTGGGATATGTGAGCTCTCTCAGCTCTTGTTTCAACGTCAGCTAGTTGCCAAGAGTTAAGCCCATTTTAATTTATCATTCAGTATGATGTGATATATGTTACATTCTCAGAAGCACAAAATCGTAGACCTTTCTCTGGATTGCTAGATACCAATTGGAATCAAGGCTAATAAACAACCTTACAATTTGGACCAGTGTAATTCCGGATATATGGGCATATATTGAAGCCCCTTGGGCTCTTGTTAACTATGAAATACATCTATGGGTTTGCGCTACAGAAAAAAAACGTGGAGAAAATTAGGCGGAGATTACCTTTACAAGAAAGAATCCATTTAACAAGCATTTGCTACTTCCTCCACATTACGACTTAGAAGTAATAAAGATCGATTATCCAATAAAACTTTGCGTTCTTAGCCGATGCCAATATCTTCCTCGCCGTGTAAATGTTTCATGATTTGCCCGTGTTAGTCGAGGGAAACGTTCTGGGACCGCGATGAAGACTCAATGTGCGGTACTTATTTTATTAAACCTATAGCGTGTTTTATTGAAGGAATGAGCGACATGGCTCCTCTCCCAATCAACATATTTCTACGGCTACCATCTGCAAATTGTCCGGTGGTCAGCCAGTGAGCGAGCCCATCCGAATCGTTTCGTCGGCAAAATAAGGAGAACCGTTGACATTAGAACCTTAATTTTTTGCATGAAGGCATCTTCACCAGCCAAGTCAACTACATCGCAAAGCTGAGCAACGTGATGTACGTTGACTTGTCTAGAGAAGATGTTCTGACTTGGGCTGTACCCATCTTAATATAGGCAGGATTTCAACTTGGGGCGGGGGGATTTCGAAGAGTTCAGTGCGCGTCGAAATCCTAATGGCTACCCTACCTCCTGTGACGTTAGTCACACTGCCATGTATAAAATATATAGAATCAAATAACTGACTGAAATATTACGACTGGCTAAATTAACAGACAACTCTACTACAGGCCCTCCTAAGAAACGGTCCCCAATACGACAAAAAGGTTGAAAATCTTGTCAAGTTTGAACATATTTCTTCGATTTCCGAAGAAAACGCATCAGTTGAGAAGCAGATGCGGTCTAAAACGACTGCATCTCCTTCAACAGATACCGCTTTGTTGGTTTCGGTTGCGTGAACGGTCCCTGACGGTGAATGCTTCGTCGATTCCCGCGAGTCCGTCCTGAAAACGGTGACGGAAGTGACGTGTGCAGATGACAGAACGTTCGCAAGATGGAGAGAAAAAAAGAATTTTTCTGACATGGTAATTTGGATTTCCTTGTGGTGTGTAACTGTTTACCTCGTTATGTCATTATTGTCCCCCGCCGCAACGCGGCCGGGGACTTTAAAATGGTTCTTGCTTCTATGTGTCCGTGCATGCACGGACATGTCCGTGCAAATACTTCGTAAGCAATAACTTCTAAATGCTTTGTCGGATTCCTCCGAAATTTGGCATCTGCATTCTTTGCGACAAGACGTCTCTTGGTATTACGTTTCAGCAAGATCCGCCTGTAGGTGGCGCCACTGGGGTCTTGCTTCTATGTGTCCGTGCATGCACGGACATGTCCGTGCAAATACTTCGTAAGCAATAACTTCTAAATGCTTTGTCGGATTCCTCCGAAATTTGGCATCTGCATTCTTTGCGACAAGACGTCTCTTGGTATTACGTTTCAGCAAGATCCGCCTGTAGGTGGCGCCACTGGGGTCTTGCTTCTATGTGTCCGGCATGACGGACATGTCCGTGCAAATACTTCGTAAGCAATAACTTCTAAATGCTTTGTCGGATTCCTCCGAAATTTGGCATCTGCATTCTTTGCGACAAGACGTCTCTTGGTATTACGTTTCAGCAAGATCCGCCTGTAGGTGGCGCCACTGGGTCTTGTTCCAATCTTTAGTGCGTGTCCGTGCAAATACTTCGTAAGCGATAACTCCTAAATGCTTTGTCGGATTCCTCCGAAATTTGGCATCTGCATTCTTTGCGACAAGACGTCTGTTGGTATTACGTTTCAGCAAGATCCTCCTGTAGGTGGCGCCACTGGGTCTTGTTCCAATATTTAGTGCATGTCCGTGCAAATACTGCGTAAGCGATAACTCCTAAATGCTTTGTCGGATTCCTCCGAAATTTGGTATCTGCATTCTTTGCGACAAGACGTCGCTGGTATTACGTTTCAGCAAGATCCGCCTGTAGGTGGCGCCACTGGGTCTTGTTCCAATCTTTAATGCATGTCCGTTTATGTTTGTTCAAATCCTTCGGAAGCGATAACTTTCGAACAATTTGTCGGATTTCTTCGAAATTTGGTAAATGCATTCCCTGCGACAAAACACCGTTGGCGATGCGTTTCAGCAAAATCCACCCGGAGGTGGCGCCACTAGAGCTGCAAGTGATAACTTAGAAACACTTAGTCGAATTTCTTTGAAATATCCTACATATGTACCTTTCTGGGTAACATGAGAAACGTTGCGGCTCATCGGATTCTTCTCAAATTTGGCATGCATTTACCATGCCAGGAGCTGTTGCTTGGGATTGCCTTTCGCTCACTTGCACTCACAGGTGGCGCCACCTGGTGGCAACATCACAAATTCGTTTCCGGGTAATAACTTGAGAACTGACCATCGGATTCTTCTAAAATTTTGTATGAATGTACCGTGACATAAGATGTCACTTGATAATGCATTTCACTGACTTGCGCCTAGAGGTGGCGTCACCTGGTGTCAAAATCTAAATTTGGTTCCTGGGCAATAACTTGAGGACCCTCATCGGATTCTTCTCAAATTTGGTATGCAGATGTCCCCACGATACCATGTTCCTTGGGATTGTATTTTTCCCGCTTCTGCCTACAGGTGGCGTCTCCTGGTGGAGAAATTTGTTTCCGGGCAATAATTTGGCAACTGCTCATCAGATTATTCTCAAATTTTGTATTCATATGTGACCCGCCCCAAATAACATGAACACCGGTGGGCATCTAGTACCGGCAATAACTTGAGGACCCCTCTTCAGAGTCTCAAAGTTCATATGCCGATACCATGACATGAGAGGTCATTTGGGATTGTGTTTTGCCTGCTTGCGCCTACAGGTGGTGACTCCTTGTGGCAAAGTCTAAATTTGGTTTCTGGGCGATAGGTTGAGGATGCCTTCATATTCTTGTCAAATTTAGTTTGCAGATAATATGCCATGAGTTGTCTCTTGGGGTTGCATTTCGGTTACATAATTTTCATGCTACATGGTAAAGAAAATATATTACAGTAGCAATCAACATTCAGTCAGCCATTCGGAGTTGATCTCAAAACCTGGGAAGGTGGAAAGACCCCTCTGCTTCTTACGCCTGTGAAGTAGCTGTTGCCATCCTCATGAATATCTTCTGAAACCGACAGCGCTTATAAATATTGCTGCCATTTGGCGGGGGACCTAGCATCCTCTGGCTGCTTGTTTTTACTAAGTTGAGCATCTGGTTACTATAGGGTCCGTGAGAATTTCTATTTGGACCTATCAGACGAATAGTAAGGTCACAGATCCCTGCACAGTGGCAAATTTCACCTCAGTATCACCTATTGGAAACTGGACGGTAGTAGTATATAGAACCCTTTTCGACTCACGTTTTCCAGGGAGGTAACTCTTGGTCCCCTTTTTCCGCCAGGGGCGCCACCAGTCCCGTATGACGTCACTTCCGGTCTGGGTGAATGGAGCGTGACCTTGCCGTATGACGTCACTTCCGGTCACCTGGGGCGCCACCAGCTCAAGGTCACGTGGAGGTCAAAAGTAGTTCCGGCAACCTGTAACCTTTGTATTCCTCCGGGGACAGAAAGTAGTCCCACGTCAACCAAGTGACTTCCAATGTTAATGTATACGGGGAATGCCTAAAAAGAGTATGGGAATAGACGTTTTGTGACAGGGGTGGGTCCCTAGTGGACCGAATGGGTCGAGTGAGGTGTCAAAGTGAAGCGCTCCTCTAGGGCCATTCAGTCATGGGTGGGTGCATGTAAAATTAGGATTTTTTCCCGAAAAAATAAAAAGCGGAACACGGACTTTACCCCTAAAATAGGGGAAAACCCCTATCAACTCTAGCCAAAAGGGCTGATATCGGTCCCCGAGCTTATAGGGGCCTGCCTATCAAGTCAATGGGGTGGGTGCATGTAAAATTAGGATTTGTCCCCGAAAATATAAAAAGCGGAATACGGACTTTACCCCTAAAATAGGGGGAAAACCCCTATCACCTCTAGCCAAAAGGGCTAATATCGGTCCCCGGGCTTATCGGGGCCTGCATATCAAGTCAATGGGGTGGGTGTATGTAAACTTAGGATTTTTTCTCGAAACTATAAAAAGTGGAACTCGGACTTTACCCCTACAATAGGGGTCTGTATTATACAATATAAGGGAAAATGCCTGTATGGGGTATGGGGATGGTCATTTTTTTTCGTGAGCTTTACTATGGGTTGTGGGGTCTCGTTTTTCTTGTCTCACCAAGAAAAACACGATGGGAGGGGTCCCGGAGCGAAGCGGTGAAATTTTTGGGAAAAGTCACCGAGGTCTGTATATAGGCTCATACTGGCTATATGGGGGAGGGGTGGTCAATTTTTTTTTGTGGGCTTTACTATGGGTTGTGGGGTCTCGTTTTTCTCGTCTCGCCGAGAAAAACACAATGGGAGGGGTCCCGGAGCGAATCGGTGAAATTTTGGGGAAAAGTCAACGAGGTCTGTATATAGCCCCATAGGCTGGCTATGGGAGGGATAGGTCCATCCTGGGAAATTCACACACGTTCATTGTGATGTGGGTTGTTTGGTCTTGTTTTTCACGTCTCGTCATTTAGAACATGATGGGAAGGGTCCCGGAGCGAAACGGTGAAATTATTGGAAAAGAACCATATAGCCCATATAGCTCCATACTGGCTATGGGGATATAGGTCCAACCTGGGAAATTCACACACGTTCATTGTGATATGGGTTGTGGGGTCTTGTTTTTTCACGTCTCGTCATTTAGAACACGATGGGAAGGGTTTCGAAGCGAAACGGTGAAATTTTTGGAAAAAGTTCACCGAGCCCTGGGTAGGCCCATAGGCCTATACTGCATGGCTATGGAGGTATAGGTCCATACGGGGTGAACGTTTTGGGGTCTAGGTGAGCCCCTAATGGTCCTATGGTGTCGTATGAGGTCTTATTTTGAAGCTCTCGTGAAGTTTGTAATGTGTCGACTCATGGTTCGGCCGTGTGCAAGAGTCTGCGCATGCGTAGTCTGGCCGTGGTATAGAAAGCAGGCATGTTGGGGGATGCCTGAGGGTGTGTTTTAACCCACCACTAGGGGTTCATGGTTGTGGTTTGGTGGGTTGTGACGTCACTTCCGGGTTTCACTAAAACTACCTTCGAACACAGAAGAGTTCCAATTTTTCCCGTACACGTAGGATCCGGATGTTCAACATCCGGTTTTTTTCCGGCCCGGCCCGGCCCGCTCCGGCCGCAGCGCGCGCGCGCGGGTTATCCAGCCGCACGCGCGCACGCATCATCACCGGCAGTGCGTGGGTGAATCCGCAGCGCGCGCCCATGAAGACCCTCATACATACCCAATGCAGGCACAGACGTGAAGTGCCCGGATGATAGACACGGACGTCACCGAGAAAAACACATACAACTCCTCACATACAGTCGCCCCCCTCAAGACATATTAAATCTATAGACAAAGTGTATGTGTGGGCCACTAGTGGGTCGATGGAGTCGTATGAGGTATCAATGTGAAGCCTATGTGAGGGGGCATCCCACTGGGTGGGTGTGGGGTTGGAATATGGTCATTCTGCGCATGCGCGGTGGATAAAGGGTATGAAAATAGACGTTTTGGGGTCTAGGTGAGCCACTAATGGACCGATGGAGTCGTATGAGGTATCCATGTGAAGCCTATGTGAGGGGGCATCCCACTGGGTGGATGTGGGGTCGGAATATCGTCATTCTGCGCATGCGCAATAGACAAAGGGTATGAAAATAGACGTTTTGGGATCTAGGTGAGCCACTAATGAGCCGATGGAGTTGAGTGAGGTATCCATGTGAAGCCTATGTGAGGGGGCATCCGATTGGACTAGGGTCTCGGCCGTTGTCCACATTCTGCGCATGCGCAGACAGGGAATTCTGGGAAAAGGGTGTGGACATAGACGTGTTAGGGTTTAGGTGAGCCCCTAATGATCCGATGGTGTCGTATGAGGTCTTATTTTGAAGCTGTCATGAGGGAGCATCCGCCTGGGCTAGTGTGTCGTTCGTTGTCAATAGTCTGCGCATGCGCAGTCTGGCCGTAGTATAGAAATAGACGTGTTCGGGTTTAGGTGGGCCACCAGTGGGCCGATTGGATCGAGTGAGGTATCAATGTAAAGCATACGTGAGGGAGTCTCCAACGGACTGGATGTGACGTGGAACTGACGTCATTCTGCACATGCGCAGTAGAGAAAGTGTATGGAAATAGACGTTCTGGGGCCTAGGCGAGCTACTTTTGGGTCGGAGTCGAGTGCGGTATCCATGTGAAGCCTATGTGAGAGAGCAACCGCCTGGAGTAGTGTCTCGGCCGTTGTCCACATTCTGCGCATGCGCAGACAGGGAATTGTGGGAAACGGGTGTGGAAATAGACGTTTTTGCGGTCTAGGTGGGCCACGAATGGTCCGATGGAGTCGAGTGAGGTATCAAAGTGAAGCATTAGTGAAGGGGCATCCAGTCATGGATGGGTGCATGTAAAATTAGGGGTATGACGTCATTTCCGGTTTGGGTGAATGGGGCGTAACCTGGGAACATGACAGGACATGTACCGACCTGTCTGTGGGGGGTTTTCCCGCCAGAATTTCGCTGACGTCTGCGCCTGCATCCGGTTATGCATGAAGGTCTGTGTGAATGGGGTGTCACCTGGGAATATGATAGGAATGCATGTACTGACCTGTCTGGGGGTTTTTCCCGGCCCGGCCTGGGCCGCCCTGGCCGCACGCGTGCGGGCGCGTTATCACCGGAAGTGCGCGGATGAATGTCGGGTCAAAGGTCACATCCAGGTCCAAGGTCTCCCTTTCGGCAAGGTTCGGCAACAATGTTGCGGCATCGATATACAGAGCTTGAACCCCAAAAAAGGGGATTGTAAATTAATCTGGGAAGGATGGCCAGTTCCATTTGGACCAATCAGCGGTCGAGAAAAAGAGCCAATGAGCGATCGATAAAAGAACCAATGGACGGGTACTAGAATTTCGCTCACGGCTGCGCCTACATCCGGGTACTAGAATGCTCTTCGCCTACGTCCGCGCCTACATCCGGGTACTTCTATGTAGGTGTATAAAACCGACGGCTGGTTGGCCTCACAATAGTCTGTGTCCTATTGACCCTGGCGCTGTGGCATTGACAGTGGGACCTCACCATAAATACGAGGGTCAGACACAGTGTGCGTCATTCAACGATCGTCATTGGGTCAACCATGTCACCAGTTCTACGAGCCATCCTTCCCCTTACACCCCGGATGGGGTTACACGTCTATGAAGATAAAGTCACCCTCGTGGAAGACCGTGGAGATGTTTGCTGGTCGCCCGCTGAGACCGTGACGGCTGGACCAAATTTAAACGGGTATTGAGCGGCGATAAACGATAGAGCCAGGATCCATCATCATTTGTCACCATGAAGCGCTGGGAGAAGGTGTTGGATAACTTTACACTCCCGACAGTCCGGCGGCGTATAGTGCATTGTCGGCTCTCTATCGAGCGGCCAAACCCCAGGGGATACAACGTGCCCAAGTCCGAGATTGGGTAAGAAAACAAGACACCTATACCTTACATCGATCTGTCCGTCGCCATTTTCTACGGAATCGGGTCATCGTGGGAGGACTAGATGCCCAGTGGCAAACGGATTTGGTCGATATGAGCGCCTTTGCCAAACACAACGATGGGAATCGGTATATCTTGACGTGCATCGATATCCTATCCAAGTATGCGTGGGTGGTACCCATCCGGACGAAAACGTGGGCGAGCGGCGTTCAAAGACATCTTCAAGACCGGGCGCAAACCTTTGTATTTGCAAACCGACGAAGGCACAGAATTCCTCAACAGACCGTTCCAACAGTTTCTGAAAGCCCAGAAGGTGTTTTTCTTCCATACGTACAACGAGACCAAGGCTTCCGTGGTGGAAAGTTTCAACAGGACATTCAAAGGCCGCATGTATAAATATTTCACCTATAAGAATACAAGGCGGTACATCGATGTTCTCCCGAAACTTGTGAGTGGTTACAATCGAGCCTATCACCGGAGTATAGAGAGAGCCCCCATTACCGTGACCCAACGCAATGAAGCCCAAGTCCGGCGTGTTTTGTACCCCAGGCAATCGCAGCGAACGCCGAAGGCGGTGTACAAGGTCGGGGACCCTGTACGGATCAGTAAAGTCAAAGGTCAATTTGTGAAAAGTTACTTGCCCAAATGGAGCGATGAGCACTTCCTGATTAAACGGCGCCTACCCCAACAGCAGCGAGTCTATGAACTGGAAGATCTTCAAGGGGAACCGTTGCTAGGGACGTTTTACGAGATGGAATTACAGCCTGTCGTAAAAACACAGCAAGATTACTACACGGTGGAGCAGATTTTGAAAACGGAACGTCGGCGTGGTAAACTGTTTCATTTCGTCAAATGGCAAGGCTGGCCCAGTTCCTTCAATTCCTGGGTCGCTGCCAACCAGGTGAAACGACTATAAAGCCAGACACCACTACCGTCATCCTTCAGTCCACGTTCGACCACGGTGCTATGGACAAACAACAGCTGCCTCTGAACACAGCGTCTCCCAAAACGCGCAAAGCGCAAGTGGGCTTTGTGGTGATAGTGCTAACCCTGTTGAGTGTGTTGTACGGAGGTGTGTTTTACGACGTAGCCTATGTCAGCACGCTACTTAACCAACTGAGAACACCAGCCATCAGTGAAACCAGTCTACAGATAGCACCAGTCAACCCCGTATCGAGCCCAGTCATCACCACACCCCGTGTACAAGCCACAACGAGCTCCACACCAAGCTCCACACCTACACCAAGTACACCCACTACGTCTGAAAACCCACCGGATTTCATCCCTCACACTGAACAGACAACGACGACCGACGTTATACCCACCACCATCATCAGTCACAGTGAACAGACAACGACGACCGACGTTGTACCCACCACCACCCCTCCAGTTCACTCGTACCAAATTTACAAGAGCGGGTTATCACGACAGCGGATACACCTCGAACCATGGACCCTCGGTGGCAGCATCCCTTCACTTGCGTCATCGCAGGATCGACGGGCTCCGGCAAAACGCACTTCGTCAGGAAGCTCCTTCAACACGCGGACAGCATGATCACCCCACCCATTGCCCGATTCGTGTGGTGTTACGGAGAATGGCAGGCAGCGTATGCAGCAATGCCCCACATCACGTTCGTGGAAGGCCTACCTAACCTGGCCGATTTGGAACCGGACACCTTCGTGGTTCTGGATCATCTCATGGCGGAGACGGATGCGCGGGTCACCCAACTCTTTACCAAAGGCAGCCACCATCGATGGCTCAGCATCATATACATTGTGCAGAATCTGTTCAGTAAAAACAAAGAACATCGGAACATCAGCTTAAATGCCCACTACCTGGTGGTCTTCAAAAACCCGAGAGATACCACTCAGCTGCTGGACCTGGCGAGACAGATGTATCCCGGCCGCACACCGTTGGCGTTGGAAGCCTTTAAAGATGCCACAACCCCTCAGCACGGGTATATGCTCTTCGACCTCAAGCAAGCCACCCCCGACCACCTTCGACTACGGACCGGCATCTTTCCCGGAGAGACCCACCACGTGTACATGCAAAAATAATGTAAACACACCCACAGTGGCTCCCCCAGCTGGAGTGTGTGTGTTTGATGATGGAGATAATAAAAAGAATGAATACCACAGCATGGTTGACTTTGTCTCTGTTCTCTGAGGTAGATAAAAAGGGCAGAGTTGTGGGTTCTGGCATTAGTTGTACATGATGTCTGCGCGAGTACGGAAGCACGCTCCCACGCTCCGTGTATTGAAGATGGCCCCACCGGAGTTGGTCCGAACCATTGTACGCGGTGCGGACCCTGACCTTGTACGCTGTCTGTGCGAGATCGGGTACAACCTGTTAAAAGGCAACGTACCACTGACTCCGGCTCAGAAGACCAAGTTGACCAAGCATAAGACAGGTCTCCGAACTTTAGTCCAGAAGCGAGTCTCTCAAACACAAAAGAAAAAGGTGTTACAGAAAGGCGGCTTTCTCGGGGCCATCTTAGCACCGTTGGCCGCTTCCGTGTTGGGTCCAGTATTGGGTGGACTCTTCGGCCGACAATGAACCACACGAAAAAAATGGTCCTCGTCGAACCACGGTTCCTTCAAAACCTCCAATCGCCCTACCCTGTCCCACCTACGGTGAAGACCATAAACACCCTCGATGGAGAGATGCAACAGATCTTACAGAGACCGGGGTTAAGCGACACTGAGAAAGTACAACGGTACAGTTTGACGCTTCAACGGTACATGACGTTTATGGACCAATACAAAACCTTCTCTTCCCCACCAGCACCACCACTACCACGTGACACACCGCCGACCTCAGCACGGCTCCAACAGCCGCCATTACCAGGGGTACCACCCACAGCCCCACAGTGGGTGGAAGACGAAGTGCTGAAGAGTGTACCTGCATCGTTCAAGAAACAAGCTGGCCTGGCATTACAACGGATGAAACAGAATCCTAACATGACTTGGAATAATAAAGGCGAACTACTGGTACAGAATCAGGTGGTCCCCGGGACCCACATGACGGATTTAGTGAATGACCTGATGCGTAAACGCAGGTCGCACACGGATCCTCGAGGATGGGAGGTCTTCGCTCAAGGCTTGAAAGACATGCATGTACCACAGGAATTGGTGGGGAACCCCACCGCTGGGCCTTTATGCAGCGAACCCAGCAATCGCCGAGTGGCCCACTACCTTCTTGGGAATCCGAATGGGAACCGGAGTCACCCCCCAAAACACCACCACCACAACAGGCACCTTCTTTTCAGACCTTTAAAAAACCATCCTTGATCAGGACACTCCACATCTCCAGAGCCGTGACACGTAGCAAGTCACCGCGACGAACACGACGCCGGACACAACTGCCCAAGGCCTGGAACACCTATTAAAACCAACAGCAGAAGCAGGACAGCTCAGTCGCCATGTTTTACCTCACCCTACCCAGTAACAGTTCGCTGGATGTGTTTCCTGACAACACCTTGGCCAAGTACCTCACCCAGTTACCGCAACCGTTGCATTTACCTGGATGATGGGAATGCGGCCCCGTGGATATCCAATACCCTTACTCGTGGTACAACGTGCGAGCCAATGAAGTGTGGTACGAGGTCACCTACGAAGGCAAAAACACCCGACTCACCCTCCCCGAAGGCCAATACGATACCCCCAAGGAGTTCATGGGTGGGCTGACAAGACTGTTGCATTATAAGGCTCTACGGGGGTCACGAATACTTCAAAACCCATCAAATCCTTTCCCTTCAAGAATCACATGGACTTCATGAAATTCGCCTCCGTTTTCGTCCGGATGGGTACCACCCACGCATACTTCGATAGGATATCGATGCACGTCAAGATATACCGATTCCCATCGTTGTGTTGGGCAAAGGCGCTCATATCGACCAAATCCGCTTGCCACTGGGCATCTATTCCTCCCACGATGACCCGGTTCCGTAGAAAATGGCGATGGACAAATCGATGTAAGGTATAGGTGTCTTGTTTTCTTAACCAATCTCGGACTTGGTTACGTTGTATCCCCTGGGGTTTGGCCGCTCGATAGAGAGCAGACAATGCACTATAGGCCGCCGGACTGTCGGGACTGTAGTATAAGTTATCCAACACCTTCTCCCAGTGCTTCATGGTGGCAAATGATGATGGACCCTGGCTCTATCGTTTATTTATAACGGGTATATCTTGGGCCGGAGTTTCTTTCTGATTTTCTTCGTTGGCTTCCACAGTGTCCATGGTAAATGACCAGTCCAACTCGTCTGATGACCGCTTGATAAGCACCTGATCCACATCTACCACGGCATCTTCCAATGCAGACCATAGATCAGGGTGAAGGGTAAAATGCACTGTACCCCCATCTAGCCGAGCCAATTGAGCAAAGAAAGGGCCACGTCGGATGTACACATCGTGACACAAGTGGATGAGGTCGCCGTCCAGTTCACCAGACAAAACCCGTTTGAATTTGGTCCAGCCCTCCCGGGACAGACGAATGTGGGCCAGGCACGGTTGTGTAGGGTCCGCATCACAGATGTCTCCCACCTCCTCCATGATATCGACCTTATCTGCATAAACGTGCAGGAAAACCTCGGGGGTCAAGCTGAGATACGCCAGTATTATATGCTCCGTCATGGTCAGTACGTGAATGGTACCAGATTTGACTGTCTCTCGTATTTATAGGGAGAACCCCGTGAGATCAAAGGATCGGTTGGTCAAATTCCAGATGGGTAATCAATGGCATCGTCGTCTGGTTCATTGCTAGACATTTGTTCATTGGGTTCTGCCGCCGCTTCTCTCAGAGCACGAGCCCACTTCCACTCGTCTGATGACCGCTCGTCCGGTGTAAACAGCTGGTCCACGATAGGCACCACTTTCTCGAAGGCTGTCCACAGATCGGGGTCTAGGGTGAAGCTTCGCGTAGGGTCTTGGTAGCGGCCCAGGCGTGGGAAGAAGGGTCCACGGTATACGTAGATGGCATTGTCTATGTGGATGAGGTGTCCGTCGAGCTCACCACTCAACACCCGTTTAAATTTGGTCCAGCCGTCACGGTGTAGCGTAACCGTATTCGATACGGTCTCAGCGCGCGACCAGCAAACATCTCCACGGTCTTCCACGAGGGTGACTTTATCTTCATAGACGTGTAACCCCACCCGGGGTGTAAGGGGAAGGATGGCTCGTAGAACTGGTGACATGGTTGACCCAATGACGATCGTTGAATGACACACACTCTGTCTGACCCTCGTATTTATGGTGAGGTCCCACTGTCAATGCCACAGCGCCAGGGTCAATAGGGCACAGACTATTGTGAGGCCAACCAGCCGTCGCTGGTTCCGGCGTGAGCGCTCGTGGTCCATAGCCCGAGCATCAAGGATGGCTGTCATAGTCCAGTAGTGGTGAGTGATGGCACACCTCTCCATCGTGTGCACTCTGTCGAGGACCGCTTCTGTGAACTCTTTCAGCATCTGGCGTCGCCCCTCGTTGTCGGCGCCATCTGAAAACATGGACCGAACCACTGCTCGGTAACCTGTGAGTGAATTAACCATGGCCGCATGCTGTAAACTGCGAGTCGCATAGGGATGGATGTCCGTCATGGCTCTGTAACCGTAGAAATGAATGTGTGGGATCCAGAGGGACGTGTTTTATAGACCATGTCACACATGCGCGCCTAGACGTAGGTCTACGGGTGTAGTCCGTGATACGTACTATTCTGATTGGTTATGTGGCTCCTGTAGATATAGTACCTCATCGACAATGCGGACTACTTGTTCCAAAGCCGTCCATAGATCCGGGTCCAGGGTAAAACCACCGTCGTTCAGACAGAGGAGTCGAGCGAAAAAGGGACCGCAGAAAATGTAGACGTCGTCACACAGGTGAATGCTATCACCATGCAGGTCACCCAACAACACCCGTTTCAAGGTAGTCCATCCTTCCGGTGACAAAGAGACGTGCGCTTTGGGCTCAGGCGTACACCAACACCTAAGTCCGCTATCGATGAGGTCCACTCGTTTGGGGTACAACAATAGGGTGCAGCCAGGTGTAAGCCTCCGGGTAACCACAGTCCCTTCTTTCACCTCGGGGTGTAGTAAGTCATCCACCTCGAGGAGTACATCTTTCAGTGCCATCCATAAGGGTGGACAGAGTGTGATATAGGTACCTCCACTCTGTTCCAACCGGGGAAAAAGGGAATCCTCTCCAACAGTGCGTATGTGCACACCGACTTCCACGTGCATGAAATCCCTTTCGGGCTCTTTTCCCTGTAACAATCGTGTCAATAGAGTCCAGCCTGATAGCGATAACAAAATCTTCACCTTCTGCGGTGTGTCTTGGACCAGCTCCAGGTGATCGTCATTGACGATGAGGTAGACGTCGGACGTCAGTTGGAATAACGCAAGCTGTGTTCCACTCGCTGTCATGGTGGGGAATGAAAAGCGAACGGTTAGAGAGGTGGCTTTATAGTGTACCTGTTGGGTAGGGTTTTATACACCGTGTGAGTCATGGGCACTTGTTTGCGCCATAAGGTCAATAAGGTTAGAAATGCGCTTTTTCTACTACGCCCTGTGACGGCCCTTCGTGAAAGTCCGTGATTGTTCGGTAGTGTAATGTTATTTTGTATAGGATTTCATTTAACATGAGATTTCACTAGTCAAAGCTTAAGCACAAAATGAGGATAAATAGGCCAATGAATGCAGCAATGCCCTAAATATTCCCACTTTTATACATCTACATAGAAGTACCCGGATGTAGGCGCGGACGTAGACGAAAGCATTCTAGTACCCGGATGTAGGCGCAGCCGTGAGCGAAATTCTAGAACCCGTCCATTGGTTCTTTTATCGATCGCTCATTGGCTCTTTTTCTCGACCGCTGATTGGTCCAAATGGAACTGCCCATCCTTCCCAGGTTAATTTACAATCTCCTTTTTTGGGTTCAAGCTCTGTATATCGATGCCGCAACATTGTTGCCGAACCTTGCCGAAAGGGAGACCTTGGACCTGGATGTGACCTTTGACCCGACATTCATCCGCGCACTGCCGGTGATGACGCGCGCGCGCGCGTGCGGCTGGGGCGGCCCAGGCCGGGCCGGGAACCCCCCCGCAGACAGGTCAGTACATGCATTCCTAGCATGTTCCCAGGTCACACCCCATTCACACAGACCCTCATGCATACCCGGATGCAGGCGCAGACGTCAGCGAAATTCTGGCGGGAAAAACCCCCACAGACAGGTCGGTACATGTCCTATCATGTTCCCAGGTTACGCCCCATTCACCCAAACCGGAAGTGACGTCATACCCCTAATTTTACATGCACCTATCCATGACTGGATGCCCCTTCACTAATGCTTCGCTTTGATACCTCACTCGACTCCATCGGACCATTCGTGGCCCACCTAGACCGCAAAAACGTCTATTTCCACACCCTCACGTATGCTTTACATTGATACCTCACTCGATCCAATCGGCCCACTAGTGGCCCACCTAAACCCCAACACGTCTATTTCTATACTACGGCCAGACTGTGCATGCGCAGACTATTGACAACGAACGACACACTAGCCCAGTCGGATGCTCCCTCATGACAGCTTCAAAATAAGACCTCATACGACACCATAGGATCATTAGGGGCTCACCTAGACCCTAACACGTCTATGTCCACACCCTTTTCCCAGAATTCCCTGTCTGCGCATGCGCAGAATGTGGACAACGGCCGAGACCCTAGTCCAATCGGATGCCCCCTCACATAGGCTTCACATGGATACCTCACTCAACTCCATCGGCTCATTAGTGGCTCACCTAGATCCCAAAACATCTATTTTCATACCCTTTGTCTATTGCGCATGCGCAGAATGACGATATTCCGACCCCACATCCACCCAGTGGGATGCCCCCTCACATAGGCTTCACATGGATACCTCATACGATTCCATCGACCCACTAGTGGCTCACCTAGATCCCAAAACGTCTATTTTCATACCCTTGGTCTACCGCGCATGCACAGAATGACCATATTCCAACCCCACACCCACCCAGTGGGATGCCCCCTCACATAGGCTTCACATTGATACCTCATACAACCCAATCGGTACACTAGGGACCCCTCTCGCCCCTGAAGATTGCCGGAGATTGCCGGAGAATTTGATCACCCACGACATTGTGGGAAAAACCCACTGAGACTACTTTCTGTCCGCGGAGGAATACAAAGGTTACAGGTTGCCGGAACTACTTTTGACCTCCACGTGACCTTGAGCTGGTGGCGCCCCCTGGCGCCCCAGAGGTGAAAGGCGATGGGGCGTGCCCTATACCTTTAACCTGGAAAAAAGGGGACCAAGAGTTACCTCCCTGGAAAACGTGAGTCGAAAAGGGTTCTATATACTACTGACGGTCCTTCATCGTCGTATAATGTCTACGCTGCACTTTCCTGATGCGTCTCAATACTCAAATGATGTTGTGACTGAGTCACACTGTCACGACTGTGTGTTAAAACTGATTGGTATACACTTGTGTTATTAAAACTTATTTTGAGGTTGTTGGCTTGAGTAACCTATTTTTTTTGCTGTTAAGGGACTGCACCAGAAACATGCAGAATAGAACAGTAAAGTAAATTTTGAATATCTTGAAAATAACAAACCATATCGATCAGAAACTTTACAAATGTGTTATTTAGCATTCTTTAAAGTTATAATGCACAAAAACAGGTCATATTTTGACAAAAACAGTTTGGAAATCAAGCAGTGAACTTAATCATTTTTGGTACACTGGATGTCAAATTTGAAAAAAAGTTTATTTTCAAAATTATCCCGAAGCAGATGTTTCCTAAACTAGATGACCTGAATGAGAATTAATACCAGAACTTGGTGATTTTATGAAGAAGTACTATTAGGTTTTTTAATTAAATAACGTCCAACATGCATGCATGCAGTTGATAAAGGGTCCAGTTGTTGTTGTTGTTGAAACTGGTCCAGTTTCCAACAGGTGATACTGAGGTGAAATTTCCCACTGTGCAGGGATCTGTGACCTTACTATTCGTCTGATAGGTCCGAATAGAAATTCTCACGGACCCTAGAGTAACCAGATGCTCAACGCAGTAAAAATAATGACGTAAACAGTTACACACCACAAGGAAACCCAAATTACCATGTCAGAAAAATTCCTTTTTCCCGCCATCTTGCGAACGTTCTCTCATCTGCACGCGTCACTTCCGTCACCGTTTTCAGGACGGACTCACGGGAATCGACGAAGCAGTCACCGTCAGGGACCGTTCACGCAACCGAAACCAACAAAGCGGTATCTGCTGAAAAAGGATATGCAGTCGTTTTAGACCGCATCTGCTTCTCAACCGATGCGTTTTCTTCGAAAATCGAAGAAATATGTTCAAACGTGACAGGATTTTCAACTTTTTTGTCGTATTAGGGACCGTTTCTTAGGAGGGCCTGTACTAGACTGACCAGACAATTAGTTTAAAATACTGTTTGTCTCGTTTGCTTACATATAAGCAATTGAAGTCATTTTCAGATTGATGTACTTCTACCGAATGTCATATAAATATAAACATAAATACCTGGATTGCTAAGTTCTCATACATATTAAAATTGTCTAGCCATATATTGTGCTCTAAGTTCTTTAGCATCAATTATGAATTTAACCACAGAGATAATCTTATGAAACCACATCTGAAACGAACTACAGTACGAAAGACTTTTCCACTTAATGATGTTGAAAACTCTATTTTTCTTTCGAGAAAACCTTTTTAACTATTACATATGTCAAGAATCCTTGATGTTTTAATATTAGCTGACCAATTTTGTATAAATGAGTCCTCTATTGTTCTGTGTAAATGAGATATATGTAATTGGATGGGATGTTCCAGATGGAATAACAATCCAGCTCCAAGAGCCTGCTGACAATGAATGATTATTAGTGAATACCATTGTGTTGTCCTCACATCCTCCGGTTATCTCAAAAGGCGACTAAGTGGGGGCGTCCGGTTGTTAAAAGGAATAGGACCACAACCTTGTGATATGACTGAAAGATTGTTGTAAGCGACACATTGACTCAATCTCTTATGTTGTCCCTTGGCAACCATTGTACTTTGGGGGTCTCTCTGGAGCTCTCAAACTTGGACTATCTTATCTGTCTGAACGCTTCACAGGGGCTTGATGAAAAATGGTTCTTGTCGTTGTTATTGTTCTTAATCAATAAAAAAATATAGTTTCAAAAGAAGAGAATTATTCCCGACATTTTCTCACACGACAGTGATGAATATCATAATAATTCATATGAATTGACGATATATATTCTCATTTATACCTCCCCCTCCCTTCCTATACGATATAGACTAGTAGATATAAAGGACAGGGGTGTATAGATCGATACAGATAATTCATACAGACAATCCTATCTACTATCTATGTCACTGTGCTGTATGAATAGGTGGGAGAATTATATTCTCTTAGAAATGAGACTCTACCATTTCTAGTCGAGCCACTGTGGAAGTATCGAAACTCGCAACACAAACACTCCACCGGAAGGACGGACCTGAACGAGAAACGCTCTATACAATCATTATTGGTAACATTACACCAAAAAAGGAACACTATGTTATTAGAAATCTGCAATAATGGCGCTAATTTAAAGTAAAAATCACAATAACGTTTTTGGTTCACATCCTGCCACAAATCTGTCTGGATATTTCTACTTAACTTCTATTTATTTCTCTTTTGTCGAAAATCTATCTCAATAGAACAGTTCTTGTCAACTGCATACACCAACAGAGAAATAGCCGCTTTTGGTGACAACATAATTCTTTAAAATATCAGGTAATCAGTAGTAGAGAAAGCACAGACCAGGTTGGATTGAATGCTTAAGTATGAGTTGTATGACCTTGGGTGCAAACAGTGTAATCAACCCACCAATGAGCTCCAATGAGATTTTAATGAAATAATGACGTTAACAATTATCTCGTGACTGTAACGTCATCAGTAGTGGAGAAACCACATGTAGGCTCGGATTGCTTGCGCTCTCTGCATCACGGAGGCTCCTACATACAACGCCAGGATGAAACGCTAGCCAATATGGTCGAATAGTGGCACGCGAACGGACTCTCTTTATGTACAGTGTCCGGGTCGTTGTAGGTCTGGTGATACTCGCATTTGCACGTGCACAGAGCATTTATGGTGAGCAAAATCGCACTCGGGTAGTAGAGAAGAACATAAATGGTTTGGTTTGTTGGGGTGGCGGAACCAGCAGATCTGGACTCCTTGTCACGGCCGGGCTCTGATGGATGAACTGTACAACTGCAAATGGAAGTCTAGCGCTCCAACGAGAATGATAGGGATAAGAGACTTCGGGATTTCACCAAACGAGAATTCTGAGGCCAGGAGGTACTCTGAGGCCTGGAAAACTTCATGCGATGAATAGAAAATAGGTGGACTGTTGGTTTCACACCTCCCAAGGCACTTCCGAGGCGATGAAGACTATGGTGGTAAGGTCCCCTGTGCTGACTGTAGAGAAGTGTAGACATCGTACACTTCCAGCTTCTCATCTGACTGGCTCTCTACTGACAGGATGAACCGAGCACAGGAGGAGGGAGACTCCCGAAATATTAAATTACTTAATATTTTTGGAGTCACCGTCATCCTGTATTAATATTTTCGGAGTCACCGCCCACCTGTATTATGTCAAGCTAATCAGTTGTCCTTGACCTATTTTATCGTATATAATCGTTGTGACATACTGTCGGGTTGTACGGTGATGACGCTATTATGGTGGAAAGAAACTTTGTTGAAGGTGTTTACAAAGTGCCCTGATCTAATAAAACTGAAGTTACTGGGGTCGAGTGTGCGGTCTCCAATTTTAGGTTTATGGACATGGTGACTGTTTTCAGAGGACACCAAATGAAGGTCTTATAAGGGATTTGATTGCGATTGATTTGTGTCATGAGTTTTAGTGTAATTTTCATTTTGATACATTTGTGTTTTATTTTAGATTTTTGATAGATTGTTGATGTCCTGAAATAGAGTTTAACATTGCTTGTTGATATGTAGCAGAAATATTGGTGAGCGCAACGTTAAATTAAATTCCGCATTCATGCAGGGATTTCACGGCTCGACGAATCGCCCGTGTGGCTAACTGCACGTGAACTTAGATACGCCATACCCCAAACCATCATGAAAACCGAGTGTCACTTGGAAGTCGATATGGGGTTACAACCCAAAGAGGCTTTGGAAATTGCGGTCAAAATGCGGAAACAGCAGTTCAATGCCCGAAGACGCTTAGAAATGAGCGATTGGACGATGGGCACGGACAAGATCGAACATGGCCGAAGATTGACTTATCACAAGGATGATTTCTCAATAAACTACCATGTTGATGACACAAAACAGATTATAAACATCTATATGTTATGTAAAAAAAAACACCCAGATCGACTCTCCCAGCATGAATATGATTAGATAGAGGGGATAATTGAATGTGGACCACGCAATCCTTGCTGTTGTTGAATTTCCCTCTCTCGCTCTGTCTGCGGGCTTTAACGTACACGTTTACCCGAATCTCGCAAGTGTGGGATTGGTGTGTGAGTTTTGAGTGTTTTTACAATATTTGAGGTGAACTTGCGTTGACGGACGTTAACGGATGGGCGTTGCAATGGTGGTGGCTTTCCCCCACGGGGTTTAATCGGTCGTTACAGGTATTCACGGCGTACCTCCATCTATAGACATGTTGTGAAAGCATTGTGCATACGCATCACTTTATATGTATCATTTTGACCATGATAATCAGCTTTATCAGGGTGGCCAAGTGGTCTAAGGAGCCAGTCTCACCATATATCCTTCGCCAAGTGTATGGGTATACCGGTCTCAGCATGTGGGGGCGGGTTCGAGTCCCACATCTGGGATAAATGAAATCCAATGTACCTGCTAAAATTGTAATTAAAAAGTCATTGTGTTGGGTGAGATATCATCTATTTTATTCAGTAAATAACAACTAGAGCCGCCCTGTACTCTGTGCCTTACAGGGGAGGTAACTCAATCAGGTTAGACAGACCCATAAATTATACCCTAGCAACAATATCACGTTGGTGCATGCATGGGTCCAGGAGTCTCCTTTCGTGAAACCCCAATGTCTTCCACCCCCTGCCGTTATCGTGAAACCCCAATGTCTTCCACCCCCTGCCATTATCGATAGAACTTTCCAGTTCTTCCACTTCCGGTTGCGCATGCACATTTCACCCATCAGAGCCAGAGCCAGACCCACAAATGACCCCATCTGTGATCATCCACCCCCATCTCCCGAGTGCGCATACGCTTATCAGCGGTAAGGGATCATTTCTCAACCACTTCGCGCGCTGGAGTGGAAATCGGGCGATGAACTAGCAACTGTTCGAAACAATAATGCCTGCGATTGATAGTCACAAGCGAAGAGTATTGCTATAACCCGTACCGTATAAACATTCATTTTGATGCTCCTTACCGGTTATTTTCTGGAAGCTAATTCTTCTCCTCTACGCTTGCCGCTTTTATTAAAGTTCGCAATGCTGGTGATTAGTTGCACACGAGCCGATTTCACAGCGACCCCGACCTTCCCCATATTTCGGTAGACGCCATACTGTGTATCTACGCATGTGCACTTGGACTGAAATGAAGAACAAGGCGTCTACCCTAATATGGGGGTGGTCGAGGTCGCTGTGAAAACGGCTCGCGTACAGCTAATCAGCAGCACCGTAAATTTTAAAAGCGACAAGCGTGGGGGAGAAGTATTTAGCTTCCAGAAAATAATCGGTAAGGAGCATCAACCTGAACGTTTATACGGTACGGATTATAGCACACGGAGATCAATACTCGTCGCTTGTGACTGTCAACCGCATAGTCCGGTAGTCACTCGCGAGAACATGTCATTCCGTAGCACCCCCCGCGTAGATTTTGTTTGACTTCTTTTTCATGAAGATCAACATCTGGCGGTCAATTAAATACCTGATGTAGATATCTAGGGTGGTGCCTAAGGTTCCTACATGCAATTGTTTGATGCTGACTGGTTTTGAAAAATTTAAAACCGGAATGGGGGTAGGGGAAATTCAGCTTTTATATTTTTATTGTCCCTGCGCTTCGCGATCTGAAACTTACACAAATTTACCTCCGAATAATGACCTTTCAGATAAAATAGTCCAAATTCCTCTAGCTAATATAGCCACGTCATAGTGACGTCATAAACTCGAGAAGCCTTGTCTCATGAGTTTTGGGAAATATTTTCTCCGATTTTCTCTGTTTCTTTCGCAGTAATCCATTCTTGATGATATTTGACAAATAATCTTGAAAGATATATGTCTCCCATTTAATTCTAGACCAGATACCTCTTTTTACTAAGTCCCGTTTGACCTCAGCATGGATTCATATAGATGTTATCCGGTCATGACGCCATTAAATCCAAGTGGGGGTAGGGGAGATTACCCTCCCATATTTTCTTTTGTTCGCGGTTTATCATACTGAAATGCTCCACCCATTGTTTTTGGATATCGACCTGAAATATAGCTGTAATGAGACTTCCTGTAACTTCTTTAGTTTCGTCGCTATGACGTCATGAATATAGAAATTGTATTTTCCATTATTTGTGTCTGATTATCGCGCCTTGTTCTGCTTTTTCTTTCTTTATTTCTATAAAATGTTACGTTTATATATCTGGATAGTGTTTCAAAAGGTTTCATTTGAACCAAGTGTCGTACGAAGTAAATTAATATGATTTTGTGGGTGACAAACTAATAATCTGGCCTGAAATAAGACAGAAAAACAAAATCTGATTGAGAGTGTCTCACAAAAATCTGGGTTAGTTGGAATTCCTCATCTCTCTTGTCCACTCAAGGTTATAGTGTGAAAACTTGGATTATAATGAATTTTGCATGGGTATACGTAACTTTAATACAACCACAGCAAGGGATTGAGAGAAAACATTAATTGTAATGAATAAGAAACGACTTTATTGCTGGAGATTATCTGTTTGCTCAATCTTGTTGGCAATGAAATATGGGTAGAATCAAAATGGCGACCGTGTTGGGATGGTCTGATATCTCGGTAAACTAAGATGGTATAGGGGCCGTGAGGATACTTCATAGTCTCCGCATGAACACCTGCAATAAAATACACAGATACTTAGGCTACGTTCGAGAATCCACCTCATTCTTTGGTCTGGATGTGAGGTGCCGAGGGAAGCCGAGTCATATGGTGACCTTTTAGTTGCCAGACGTCGTCAATTTCCCCCACCTTTCTGCATATCGTTCCAGTGTATTACCTGTATATGGTAGCTATCTGCTGGTGGACTGTTAGTCTCCGATGCCCGTCCCTGTACATGTCATTCGACAAATATGTGTAGGTTTATTATTTTGGCGGGAAATTTAAGCCGTACGACGTCGGCCATTACAGGTTGGTTTTTCAGGGTACTTGCATTTACCATGTTTACCCCATGCTGAGACATTTACACCATCAGACGCCCTCGATGCTCATCCATTAACACCAAACGAGTTATTTGTTTGAGCTGATCTGTCATCACAGCGCCCGAGCTAGTGTATCTAAATCCGCTTAAGCCGGTGCTAGGGGCCGTGTGGAAACTTCATATTCTTCACATGAACAGCTGCAATAACAGCGCGGCTGAGATACTAAGACTAAGTCCACCGTATTCTCGGGTCTGAGGTCTGAATGTGAGGTGTCGAGAATAGCTTGTGGTTGAGTCGCCAGATGTCAGTTTGTACCACCTCTTGTATATCGCTCCAATTAATCATATATATATATACATCTCATTTTGCCGAGACTGGCCTGATATTTGCAAAAATGGACAGAAGAGGGGTGCACAAATAACTGACGGCAAGGTAACACAGCCTTACAATGCAACTGGATTTTAGCTAATTTTAGTTTTTTGGCTATTTTGGCTGAGGATGTTCAATCTAATTAAAATTTAATCCTGTCTGCTCCCCCATTTTGATCGTTATCCCAATCCCAAAGCCAGGTAAAGATCCATCAAACAGCAACGCTTACCGCCCAATTTCTCTCACTTCAAATCTATGCAAAATAATGGAAACCATGGTAAAGAATAGACTGGAATTTCATATGGAAAACAACAACTTATTAAACAAAACTCAAAGCGGCTTTCATAAGAACAGAAGTACGTTAGATCATATAGCCAGATTACAACACTCAATAAAAAAGGGGAATGTCAAACATCAGTACACACTAGGTATCTTCCTAGACATAGAAAAAGCATTTGACCTTGTATATCAGGACGGCATAATTATTCAATTAAGCAAACTTGGGGTTAAGGGAAGAATGCAACACTGGATAAAAAACTTCCTAAACCACAGAAATTTTAAAGTTCGCATAGGAAACACCCTATCCACCGACCATCAACTAGACAACGGTACCCCTCAGGGAAGCGTCATAAGCCCCACCCTTTTTAACATCCTCATCAATGGCCTAGCCGATGAAATTGACACGAAACATCCAAAGCACAACAGTCCATATTTGCTGACGATTCTGCCCTCTGGAAAACCGCACGTTCCATAAAAAAACTTACAGGTATAATGCAAAAAACACTAGATACAATTAGCGGCTGGGCGGATAAATGGGGCTTCAAATTTTCCGCTCTCAAAACAACGGGTATTATATTCTCAAACAATAAACACATTGACGTTAAACTAACGCTAGGAGGTCACTTAAGCATCACAGTGTAATAGAACGTTCCCATAATGTATATCTAGCTTCAAGAATGGAACCAAAGAAACTGACAAGTATCCATTTTCGAATGAGATATATTTATCGAATTAATTTATATGAGGTACACATTTTCAATTTCGACCATCAACATTTTTCTTTGACGTGGATGTTATACGAATTAGGTCTATTGTATCATAGAACAATATGATAAACAAATATGAAACAATATGATAATTAATTATGAAACTTGGAACTTTAGTAAAAGTTATAAACAAATATGAAACTTTATTCCAAAATGGGGATAACTCATAACTCTATTCCCTCTCTTTGAAAAGTTTGGACATGGATAGTTCAACTAGTTATATAAATAATTTATGACTGGGACGTGGGGGAATCCATCATTAGATGCATGAAGGAACACGAATAACCACTTTGTATGGGGACCAAATGCTGGCGCCTGGGGCAAGTCATGGAAATACAATTTCCTATAATACACCAGGGTGGTCCAGGGAGAAAAACTGTGGTAATATATGTGACCTCTCATTAGATTAATGGAAGCTAGTGGGTGAGTCATTATTTTGTGTGAAAGGCAAAAGTTAATTGTCTAATCATTTCACAAGGAAATATCTTTGTGTGATCAATCTGTGTTAGGTGCATTTTCATATGAAAGTACAACAAGAAAACCAAAACGAATTAAATGATTGTGGTTCAGAAAAAGTATGTCCTGTTAAGAACGCTGTAAGGGACAATAACTTTATATATGGAAAATGCAGAGATTAATTGAACCGATAACACAGAATGTGATGGTCGAATGGTCTGGGTGTAAAAATACTGACTCCAGGTGCAATTTTGAAATACCTTGTTTAAGTACCCTTGGCGAGAAAAGAAATACTACAGTCAGTAAGGAATGTTATCTTTGACATCAAGTTAAAATTACTTGATCGAACGGAGGAAACATTAGTAACCCTTGAATAAATCAGGGATAGGAAAAAGGATGAAAGCCATGAATTATCTCCTTTACAAAATATAAAAAAGGAGAAAAATCCAAAATACAAAATACTAAGATAGTATAAAATGGCTGAAGGGGAATAATAATGTGCAAGGAGACTCTTATCTGATTATCGACCTATGGTACGAGAAGCTTGACCAATGAGATCGGGACACGGAATAAATTCCGCTTCATGGAAAAAGTCCCCGAGGAATTTCGGCCTCTATAAATATAGAAAGTTGGCATAAATCCACGCACACTTTTGTGACATGACTTTGTGGAAGCCAACTGAGAAGTAACAGAGCCAAATTCCAGAGAGACAAGTGGGGCTTTCTCGCAAAAGACTATGTAAATATGGATATTTTCATACAAAAAGGTTAAAAACTTCCTGTAGTATGGGAAAGAGATGGAAACTTTGCTTCTTGGAGCAAGTTGTTTAGTGGAGCCATATTCCTTCTGCGATGCCACAAAAAGCAGACTATTTGTGGTATCTACTTGCAGAACGTGTTCTCTGACAAAAACAACAGTCTTTTATCTAAGAACACCTACCTCGAATGCATCAGGAATATTTGATCATCCTGTAGAATGTTTACCATCTAGTACCTCCTCACAGGAGGCCAATCTTCCTTTAACGGCCCCGACGCCTACGTTAATTCGGCCTCTCCCCCTTCCTCCGTTATTCCGATCATGGAGTGAGCCAAGTGACTTGCCCTTAGCTTTGTCACCCAGCATACCGACAAGATCCGGTAGTAGTTTTGATATTACTGATCAGGTTAATTAATTAAGGTTACAATATGATTCTGGATTAGAAGGGTGACTTGTTGTAAGTGGCACTTGTGTATATATATATGAAAATTGTGATGATGTAAACATTATCATTTATTGGTGACAGACATAGTAAAGAAAGAAATCATTGGAAAATCGTACTATATGACTTGTTCGCTTATTTAATCCAAAAGAAGAGAGTCCATACGGCAGGGCGAATATCGCTTAAGCCACATCCCCTCTGCCACAAAGCGCTCGATGTAGAATTTGAATAAAAATTAGAGAAGTGAATTAGTGAAATGAGGAGCTCATGTAAGCAGTATGATGATAATAATTAAAGAAATACTGACCTATTCAGGTGGATGTGAAAAAGTTCGTCTAGAGAACTGTGTCAACCTAAAGTAGTAATAGTTATGATGACGGAATAAGAAGTTTTCTGCAAAAATAATAGTGATGTGATTATGTGATCTGTTTAATGAACCTTATTGATTCCACAGTGCCAGACACGAGAAAATAATCTCCAAGGAACTGAAAGCAAAGGTGGGTATGAAATAATATATATATCAATTTGTTTTTACAGTTTCTACAGAGACATTGACTTTGTCATTCCCTCCGCCCAGCGCAAGTGTGAGTGGAGTGATCCAACTATTGTGGCAAGGTGTTGAATTGTACTTTCTGGACGCAGAAAACCTCAAATTTCCAGTACCGGAAGAACTAGCCATAATAACCCTAGGGCAGTGTAAGTTATTGGTGGATAAATACGCCGTGCTTACCTAGAAATAATGGATCGTTGTATGATCATTATTGCAGTGTGTCTATTGAGTCGTCCTCTGGTCACACCTTCTAAGACATTTTCTCGTAAAACTGGATCAGATGGGAATCTGGAGCATAAGATGACAAAGCTCATAGCTCGACCAAACTTTGGTGTCTTCTTCACTGCTTCGGATATAATTGATGATGCCTCATCTCATTGGCAACACGTCTTTAAAATACGGCATTTGAGTCGTCCTCCAATTCCGAGGAAAGTACCTTTGTGTAATATGCCACTTCTGTGGGCTATTAATAATACGGTCAAGAATAAAGTAAAATTTGCTTATGTGCAAGCTATAATACAGATGTGTGAACATTATACGAGACTGATGCCGGTCCAAAAGCAGCAGTCGGAGTTACTCTTTCGTAACATACAGCAAAATAATGCCGCAATACAATCCTTGGTAGGACCTAAAAGAAGGACTGGATATTATGACAGTAAATTACGCCCAACTCGAGCTTTATTTGGCTTTGTCTCATCGATTTCGAAGTCCCTCTTCGGAATTGCGACAGTTCAGGATTTAGATAGATTGGCAGGTCATGTCAATGTATTGGCCAAGGAAGTCGCTTTGAATCATTTCAATACTATGGTAGTTAAAGGTGAACTTTTGTCATACATCGCTATAGCAGATAGACGATATGACTTCCTTTTGGATCAGATACAAGAAAACCGGAAATTGACGGAATTATTAGAAAATAGGACCAACATACAAGTTGCGCGATTGGAATCTATATTACATAATATACAGATAGTGCATGAAGCACATGTAGCTGTGGTACATTACAACACATATAAGGGAAGTGGGAAGAGGTGCCGACATACTGACTGCGTCACATGACTTCACAGAATAGTCTTCTGGTTAACCTATTCTAAAGCACACACCAAGAATCTAACGATTCGTGATATGTGTTGTATCTCAGGTACGCTTTTATTGTACCTGTTCATGTGGCAACATGGATGATATGACCACACGGCCCCTATGACCTTGTTGCGGTCGCTGCGCAAGACGTCCAAACTATGCAGATCGCCAATGATATATCTTCCGAAAGACTGGCGGCTGTAGAATTACTAATGCAAAATTATCTAAGCCCAAAATTGGTGTCACTATCTGATCTCATGACTGTCTTCCGAGAAATAACTAAGGTACTGGATGCACGGTTTGCCCCCTTTAAAATATCGAACCCGGACCCTACCTCTATATACGGGGTTCCTAATACTATTTTCATGGAACTAGGGAATATCTTTATGTACAAATACAGATTCCTCTGACGTCATACAATAGTATATTTCGGGTGTATAAAGTGACTGACTTTCCTTTACCGACGTCACAGCACAATTCCACAGGACAGACAAAGCTTAACAATTTGACTCCTTATTTCGCTGTGTCGGAGGACAATCAATATTTTATTGAACTGACGGCAGACGAATATAATGGATGCAAAGGAATTTCTTTACGGCAATGCACAGAAACGCTGCCAGTATATAACAGACACACTCCCACGTGTACGGCAGCTCTGTTCTTCGACAAGCCGGAGGAGGCGCATCGCTTGTGTCATATGACCTATACCCCAATTTCCGACCCTGTACCTCGAATGTTTTCTCTAGGTCAAGGTCAATATTTTTCGGTTACGACCCCATCAGATGAATGGACCATGACGTGTGACCGAGACGCCCCTAAGTCGATGGTACCTCGTCAATTTGCGGTGATTTCCCTGGCAGGCTTGTGTTCATTGAAAACGAAAAATTTCTATCTGGCACCCAGTCTCAATAAATGCACCCATACTAGTCGTTCTAGGCTTAAGTATGAGAATGCTGTTAATTTGTTGTACCTATATCAATGGTTCAACCACAGTGATTTGATCTGTTTCAAGGGTGCTAAAACCTTGAATAAATCTCTTCAAATAGCTGACCCTCCCCCACTTGAAATCAAACGCGCTGATCAAAGTAACGTTGTAGCGACTGATAAGAAGCTCTCGGCTGATTTGAATAAATTAGTAGCGACCATTAAGAGAGGTGACACCCCTTATATGACCGGATCTGATAAGAACATGTTTAACCTTTTACCACACGTGAATGATTATACTGCTCCTGTTAAACAGTATGCAGGATTGGCTGCAGCTGGAACCTGTACTATTCTCCTTGTGATTGTTGTTGTTCTCGGTGTCAAACACCGAAGTATGTCAAAGTTGTTAATGGGATCCATGGCAACCCCGCAGGCTAAAGCACAACTTCTTCAGCCCTTATTACCAGCGCCACCATCGACGCCCCTAATCGACTCTGCCAATATCGAGATACCACGAAACCTTTGGATATGTCTTGTTATTCTTTTCACTTTTGTTGTGATAGTCAAGTTGATCAAGTTAACGTATAAACTGTGTCGCAAGAGTTCATATTGGAGTAGTCCTATGCGACATTTTACAAGATATTTCTCACCGATCTCCACTGAACTTGTGCTGGAAATAGCTAATTCTAAAGGCTATGTTGTCCTCGAAGTGTTGAAAATTCCCGGACCACCTCCGGCCTTGACCTTACGGTCTCATAACATTGTGATTTTGGATTACATTGTAACCTGCTGTACCACGCATTTGCGTATTGATTGGAATGACACGGAATTGCAGGTTGCCAATTCTAGTTATCGCTACACCCTACCTCCAGTCCTTTCCGTTCCGTTTGGAATGTATGAACGAGCTCGAAAAATCACGACGTCTGCTGACTGTAGAGTAGGCTTGCTCTTTGGAACATGTGGTCTATACACACGTGCACCTATTAAAGTAAGAGACAAGGCACCGCGCAATAATCACATTCAGACTAATCCGAATTTACCAGTATCACACGTCTGAAAACACTTGAAATAAATATTCCGGATCACCTGTTCCTATTGTCGGAATAAGGGAAATGCATGACTGATAATGCTTACTTTGTTATGTTGCTTATGATTTCCTTTCATTTCTTTTACAGTACCGTGAGTTTATTACACCACATTGAAGTGTTTCTGATAATTTCCTTCTCATCACCTTATTTACAAGTATGTTGCGAATGCCCACTATAGTTTTGACGGCTCCTTGCCCACCCCTACGATATAAACGCCTTAAGGACAGGTTAGAGATCTATGAACCTCACCCCATTCTGCGTTATTGTAACAAATGGGAGAATGGTACCCTTTATTGCTCATATGAGTCGTCGATAACCATCCCCGCGGAGGGCTTGCCCGATTTGCGGGCTGAACTCAATTATCTGCGGGAGAAGCGAGCCGTATCTCAATATTGGGATGCTGTTAAGACATGTTTCCGTGTCTTGGATAATAAAGTTGCTATTCAGGACATTTTGACTATCCCGGGGGTTACGAGTCCTCCTTTGTTTCCTTACACTCATGACGCGGGCGATGTTTTTGACATTGCCCATTATATCGGTGATCCTTGGTTATGGGGAAAACTAGTGAGCCAGTATTCTCGGCCGGATACGTTTCAATCTTTATGGAGTTATGGTCGAGAAGAATCCACATATGTTGGATTTATTTAAACCCGAATTGCAAGCTTGGTTGGCTCGCTATTTAGGTATTAATGACTACCAAGTTCACTGCCGTACTCAACAGATTCAAGGCCGTATTTTTGGCGCATCGCCATACGGTTGGGCTGAAGCTTTATGCGGTCCAATCCTGGAATATCAGCGTTTCTGGACACAATTGGGGCCGGACGCAACTTGCATCATTTGCAAGTTACCTATAGTCTATCGGGCCCCCATTAAAGGTAAAAACGCAGTGGCACGTTTTGCTCCGTGTTGCTTGAGCGGGACACATCAAAAATGCGCCACAGATTTACTAACTATTCAGGCCTCTACAGGTTATCCTGTCCCTTGTCCATCATGCGGAAGCGACTTCCAGGAATATTACCGCCCTCCCCCCTTTACTCTCCCGTTACAAGAATATGTTCCGTTACCTGAATAATGTTATGTCTGGTATTATATAAATTATATGACATTTTTGCTGAAATTCATATAATGTGTTCTTTGTATTTTTACAGGGAGCAGGTTTGGGTATCCACCTGACTTCTCGCGGTAGACCGAAGCTAAATATGTCTCAAGCATTTACGGAATATCAGATGGATCAATTGGGCCGTAATTCGGATTATTTTCGGGCACAGTTCTCCTTTTATTCTAGCTCCTCCCAATCGATGCGACCGCCCCTATTCGATGACATAAGTCACACCCTGGCGTTATCTGCTGACCAGGAACCTTTATTCCATGCCATTCTCTGGTCATTATCGGGGCGAGACCATCCTCTGTTACATATGCTGTATAGAATTGACATCCCTTCATTTCTAATATTAGCCGAATATTTTTGCAGTTCCAAGTTATATTATATGGCTCTAGCCCACCTTCTACCACCTACCAGGCATACGGAAATGTTAGTTAAACTAATGTCTGTCTGGGGAAAAGACGACCCTTGGGTTCGCCGTGCCCTACAGTATATTCAAGATATGTATGGCATCTCGCCCAGTTCTGCGATTAAACTAATGACACCTCGCAGACCAGGGTCGACACTGTTAGTGCATCGACATTTATACAGTCACATTCGTGATTTTTCTCGAAAAGCTTCCCGTTTCTGGTCGAAGCAACTCCCTATATCGCAATGTTGCCTATGTAATACCGATATTCATCGCACCTCTCAGTTTGCTGGCCTAAATCAGGAGTGTCAATTCCTACAATGTTGTTATCATTTGGTTCATTCCCACTGCTTTGTGGATTCATTTAAAGTCCATGGGGAATGTCCTGACTGTGGTGCTGTTTATGTGGACGGCCAGCTTTTCCGTTCGGATAAAACGCCCAAAACCATCTTACGACAATTTGCAGGGCGGGAACGTAGGCAAGTCCCTTTGAGGACCCATTACCCTTCTGTACGACCTCGAGACCCAATTCAATCTTCGACCCGTCTTCCGGGAGAATTCGGTTGGTTGGGCTCGTTACATCCTTTTTAGGATACCACACTTGCAGATGTAATCCATGCTAACAGATCGATTATGCGTCATAATGCTGTTTTGAAAGGTTTTCCTTCATTACACATATGTCGAAAAATATGAGCCATTCTCGTTATCTCAAAGTATGTGAAACATTGCAAGGAGTTTGTATATATTGAGTGTCTTTGGATCTGACTTATTTTGGCAAATTACCCATACATAAATGTACGCAGGAGCAGTCATTTTCGTCTCCTTCCAAAATCACGTCATTCAATCAAAATGTTTTGAATTCTATGCATGAAGTCTAGTATAACTTTTGCAAATGTTCATTATATCCACTAAGATGTCTTTATTTGACAGGCATTAAAAATTTAATGATTATATTCTTCATACGTAATGATTAACAATTTGTAAATGTTTTGGATTTTTGGTGACGATGTTGTACCATACCTTCTCTGACCTAAAACTTGATGCATCTTCTCTTTTATGGATAAGATGTCCCGAGTTCGGTCTTGT